>VWZN01020584.1:2002-12421 GCA_013396955.1 Regulus satrapa | reverse complement strand
AAGACGATATCTTTTGATATACCTTAACAGAAGTGGAAGTAAATTAGAGAATAAGTGAAATGTCCTTTTGCTAATATAAAATGCATTTCAGAAAACAAATATCATGGCTAAATTTTCTGTTGTGGCCTATTTCAAATAAATGTTGCCACATCCATTTATACTAACAAAGAACAGGACTCTGAAATTCCAAGGAAGTACACTATTTGCTTAGACAAATGTCTAAAGAAATGAAGACACATACCTCTCTGAACACTGGGAAGACAGAATATATTTTTAGTGCTTTTTAAAAATGCATTTTGTCCAAGCATGTAAGATGATGTTTTTCTTTCCTAGAATGTTGATTTGAAAAGTAAGAAGAAGCAAACAACCAGAAACTGGCAAAAGAAGGAAAAAAAAAAAAAAAAGAAAAGAAAAAAGACCATCTGTTAGTCAGAGGAGAAAAGTTCAACAACCGCTGCTTTTGTCAGAATGTTCATGCTTTGAGAGATGATTTCTTTTATAGGTCATCTGACCTGGAAAGTAAAGTGTATAAAGATTTTAAGGCTTTTAATTCATGTCCTTCATCCACTTCCTAAGTTTAGCAATTTAAAAGGAGAGGTCAATAGTCCTTTTTTTCATAATTATAAAAGCCCCTCCAGACTCTTTAGACCATTGAAACAATGAACACTCTCAGGTGATGTTCTTGCCCACACAGATGTAGAACATGCTCAAGAAAGAAGGTATTTTATATTACCAAGTCATAAAATAATATGTATGACCTCCAGAAGAAAGCTAAGGTAGTTTGGAAGATTAAAGTAACAGCAACTTATATAAATTTTCACTATGTGCTTCACATGAAGCAGTAACACAACAGATATAGCAGTCAAAAGTTATTAAGACTCAAAATTACTGAAATTATGTTATTCTTCCAAGAAAAAGAAACTAAATTTTTATGTGTGCTATCTTCTGTAATTACATAAATAATTACTTTGTCATTCATCATCCAATATACACAAATTTTACCTCAGTCATGGCTTGCTCCAAATGGACCTGGTAGTACTTAAAAACAAATGCATGTTCTCCTAAGAGTAGAATCTCTAGCCTAGCTTAGGGATACACTGCTAAGTACCACGTAAAAGGAGGAAAAGTCTCACACTAACCTTTTGCTATCTAAAAGTCAATTATGTGTCTTATTTTATTGTCTAGGTTGTCTTCCATAGTATCAAAAGATTAATAATATGTCCAGTGAGAATTCACCGCTGCTATAACAAAGCCTTCTTTGGAGCAGGATGGACTATGATCTCAGAACATTCTTTTTTTCTCTCTACCACCCAGTGAATAAGACTGCATGAATTCAAGCATCTCTTAGAGCATGAGTTCATATAAGAAAAAAGACTGCCTATATAAGCAAGAGAAATTAGTTAAATGACTTCACATCACAGAGTATGTCACTATCAGGCAGAAACTTGACTTAGAAATTTGACTTAGGTGTGGAAAGGCTCAGTGTTCAAGATATTTTGAGCTGGAAGGGACTCACGGGGATCATCAGGTCCAACCCTTAAGTGAATGTCTGTACAGACATTGAACCCACAACCTTGGTGTTGCTAACATCATGCCCTGACCAGCTGAGCTAATATGGGCAAGAAATAGCCTCAAATGTCCTCTGAGGCAATGGGATTTTCTTGATATGTATTTCTTCAAAATTAACAACCTCATTTTCAAAATCTTAATGAGCGCTAGGAGTCCTTGGCCTGACTCAGGAACTGCTGGGTGATTTCCTCTTAATAGCTAACCTAAACCATTCTCTCCCAGTTTAAAGCCATTTCCCTTGTCCTGTCACTACAGGACCTTGTAAAAAGCCCACCTCCATTTTTCTTGTAGCTCTCTTTGGTTACTGGAAGGCTGCTCTGCACTCTGTCTGAAGCCTTCTCAAGGCTGAAAAGCCCCTACCCTCTCAGCTTTGCCCAGAAAATCATGACTAGGTCAGATTAAAAATCTGTTTAAGGGAATTAATTTCTTATTATCTCTTATCTCCTACCAAACTGGAACGTGCTCTCTATACTGTCTAGCAACAAAACAAAATTGTTGCACATTTTCTGAACAAGTCACGGTTCTTACTTAGGCTTTGGTGATGAGATGCACAAGCAGATGCTTCCCGTGCATCCTGCATGTCCCTGGTCAGAAGGTCACTGACTATCTTCTGCTGCTACAACCATGCAAATCCTAGAATTGCATCTATCCATCTTTTAGAACAGCTATATGGCATGGAACCAGCCATCTCTCCTCCTCACCCAAGTTCTGCTCAAGGCTGTAAAAAGCTCTGGACTGTTCCCTGGAACAACTCTGCCATGCTATGCAGGGAGCCTGTGGTTCAAGTCAAACAATTTGGAAATGCAAAAGAAACTATACCTAAAGACTCAACAAAACCAATGTAAATAAAAAATAAATACCCTTTTCAGCATCAACTTCAAAATGGATTTCAGATTCCTCCATTAAACCGACACCTGAGAGCACTAGAAGATGAAATTTCCGGGGCTTTTCAATGCAGTTCTTTGGAACAAACAGCTAAACAATTGATTACTTAGTCCTCTGCACACATAAACCTACAGTCCCTTCCCTTCAGTTAAATGATAGGCATACACAAATAAAATAAATAAAATAAAAAACCTTTGGTAGCTCTTTACAAAGGGCTATGTGAAGCCATGTGCAAAACAGTTGCTGAGTCCATGAGCAGCAGTATCAGGCCTCAATGGCAAACACGTGGCCCTGATGAAGCTAATGACAAACCTTTCTGTGAATGTGAATTTGACTTTATGCCTCTGCTACATAAAATAATTTTACTAATAAAAATCAGGTAGTTTCCTAGCCTTTTTTTAAGCATCAAAGGCTATGTCTACAATATGGACCACAGGATGGTGCTGAGGACCTAAGGTCCAAACCACACACCTTTCAAGAGGTTTTTATTTCACTCTAGCCTAGTCCTGTGGGTTGAGTGTCTACCAGACTGCACTTCTGCAGCACATCTTCCAATCTGGTTTCATTTGAAAGGAGTTCAACCAATGAGCTCTGGGATTTCTGCACGACACATACAGTAAGTGGGGGAAATTAGGAGATGCATTTCCAAAGCATACTCCTGATTTGACCCAACACATTAATGCAGATACATCCAAGGAGCTTCAAATATGTTTGTGTAATAAAACTTTAAAATTAAGGAGTGTTGAGGCCCCCATGAAGAGTGTTAATAGGTAATAGACTCACAGCCTTCAACATGTTCCACAAGCATGCAGCAACCTACAGTGATGGTGAGATTTACAGCTGTAAGCACTGTGTTTCTGATTTCAACTACATTCATTTCTCACCTGCTTGACCTTGTTATCTCCAGGACTTTCATTCAATTAGCTCTCCAAAATTAGAAAGCTCTTCTATGTAGCTGAATATTTTATTTTCAGAAGATTTTGTTTGACAAGGGTCTTCTTTCCCTTGACAACCTTGCAAAGTGCACATTATCGCATTAAAAAGATAATTTGATGTCTCAAATGCTTGGGATAAGCTGGGTTTCTTGCCCTCTTCACTTAGGCTCTCCCTCCCCCTCTAGGTTTTATACTAGTAAAAAAAGTTTTACTTCTTTTCTAAAAAATAATATATAAATAAATACACTGTGAGTCAGAAACATTAAATACTTAATTTGAACCAGCAGAAAGACCAGCTACCAGAATTCTACAGTGGTCTGTTAGCTTGTATGTCTCTGCATGTGCATATTGAAGGAAACAGCAGAAATAATACTTTACAATTTGATGAACAACATATGACACAGAACCTCTAGATTACCAAAAAAAGGGTTATGAAACTCATGAAAACGTAGAATTCTGCCCTAAGAGAAAACCCCTACATGTTCCTTACTTGCAAAGATACTAAACCATCATCATTAAGGCTTGACATATAAATAAACTGGTCTAAGGAAGAATGTAATCATTAAGGATTAAACTGAAATATGGGTGATAAAAAGGGACATTTTCTGACTACATGTTGAAGGTCTAAAAAGAAAGGATGATACTGTACCATCTGCTTTCAGGCAGACTCCTCCCCTGATTTCAACTACAAGCTAGAAGAAACTCCTGAACTTTAAACTGGAAAGAGAGAAAAAAGAGAAGGGGGAAAAATGGTATATTTGATTCTCACAGTCTGAAGAGTTATCTCAAGGTAAGCTGCAGATTGGAGCATTATCTCTGAAAATTACAAGAAGCATTCATATCATTGGAATAAGAAAATAAAAATACTACACTTCCAACAGGCACAACAGCAAAGTAATACGGAGATTCAAAGTGTGCATTATTTTTTTTAAAAATGAGCTGAACTGTTGAAGGTATTGGTCTCATAATAAAGTAATGCATACAGCCCATTTCAGTAATTCCCATTTCTGAAAACCAGATTCTAGACCTGACAAATAGCCCATTCCATACTGAATGCTCCACTGATACTGCCTATTCTTTCTTCTGCATAAAAATAGAAACATAGAAGGAAAACATTCTAGCCTATAAGATGCCAGAATATTACCCCTTCTCACTGAAAACTCACCTTAGTTTCTGACTGTGAGTACTTGGAAGAGAAAATCTTTTTAACATTTCACGCTGCTGCCTTTTCCCCTTCCCCCAAACTCTTCAACCACCCCTATTCACCTGTCACACATTCCTAACTCAGAGGGGATGGCTTGGCTGTTATAAATTAATTACTCTCATAAACCAGGTATTTTGCTGTTTCCCAGGGATTGCACCCAAGGTGGGGATCAAGCAAGCAACACTCAGCATCCAGATAAGCGCGGTTCAAGCCAGACGGGAGGAAGCAGACAGAAACTGACCCACGTTTTACTGCACTTGGCAGCTGCCTTCCCCAAGCTGCTCGTGAGAAGATCACCAGCAGAGACACTTTTCAAAAAGCCACCTTTTTAATGCCAGTGAGCTTCCTCATGTACCTGAAAAATGCCTGTATTAAAAACTACAGGTATCAACTGCATCTAGAATGCAGTGGTCTGTTTTCTCCAAAGAAATATCCTGTGGTACCTTCACTGGACAAAGCTGAAGGCAGCTTTCCCCTGTTTAGTGGCTGATACTCTGGGGAACCTTAGCCGTAGTTTTACCTTCTGGTGCTGTTTGAGCTCTTGCAAGCATATACTTTTACAACTCTTTTAACAGCTATGCAAAAGAACTGAAAAAAAAAGAGGGGAAAATGACAGGACTGACAAGAGGAAAGAATACAGAGTGAAATCAGGGGTTGAAATTGAGATGGTGGGGGTGGATTTGAAAAATAAATTTAAAGTAAAATGTTGAGCAGGGAAAGGGAACTGGAAAAGGGAAATCAGAAATGTTAACGTGGGATGAAGAACACAGCCACACATTTGTGTCTTCTAATACTCAATCCCATTTTCCCAGTGACACTCCATATGAAAGCCCATGCACAAGGGGAAAACTTGCAGATGAGAGGTGCACCAGTGAGACCCTCAATAGCTGTAAACGTCAGTGAGAACACAAAATTTCAAGCACCTAAGACTTAAATACTCCCATAGCCAAAGAATAAAAACACACATCTGATAGACACATCTAAAGACTAAATGGGGTCAGGAAAAGCGGAAACTTTTAATGAAATATATTACCAGTCACTACAAATATATGAGGCATGAAAATGATGGTGAATGGAAAACTAAGTTCTAAGTGCAAGTATCCTGCTGTTCATCTGTGCTCTTTCTCACTGGATTTAAGGAAAATATGCATGTTTCCAGGCAATGTATAACAAAAGCATTTTGGTTTTAAACTTTATCTTGTGCAGCCCCCATCAGTCTTATCACCCTCTGATGTCTGATAGTGGTCCTTTAACCTTTGTTACTCAATTACTGAACAAGTTATCTCATTGTTACTCTCTTTTGAAGGAAGAGTTGAGCCTCTTTTCATGCTGATAAGATAGGAATAAATATTCACTGGAAGCAAACATTCAATTGTAAAGTGTCTTGAGCAAACTACCAGAGTCTAAAGGTAGGAAGCTGTGATCAACTTCTTTGCTCTCTTAACCCTTTAGTCGAACCACCAGAACAAAGAGATGCAGAAGACAGATGCTTTTTTTTTACAAATGAAATTACTGTTCTCTAAAGGAATGGACTATATAACATGCTTTATAACACAGCAAATAAATCTGGAAGTGAAACACCTACCCATTTTCTGGGCCGGCCTCTAGGTCGCTTTTCACCAGTGGCTTCTGCTTTCTGTAAGAGAAACACAACATATTTTATACCTCAGCATTACTTAACAGCCTCAGTAACTAGGAACTCCTTTCCTGTAACATTAGCTACAATTATACCTCTTGGGTGGCACCAGGCCCCCTAGCTAATCCGTGTGTTTTCTGGTGATTATGCCACTTTTTCTGGATGTGATTATGCCGCTTTTTCTGACATTTCCCAGCCACTGTGGCTGGGCAGTGCCTCACTTGCACCCAGGGGTGTCCCCAGCCCTGACCCACGCTGTGTCCAGGGGAGTGGAGGAGTGTCCCCACACAGCCCCAGTTGCTCAGGGCTCTCAGCAGAGCCTGGGGTGCCCTGGCCAGCCATCAGACATGCAGGCTGACCGAGGGGACACGGGGCAGTTGGGAAACCTGAGATCTTCCAATAACATCAAATCTAGTCTTTCACAGGCCATCAAAAAGAACTTGAAGATACTAAATTAAAAATACAGCCTGTTTCAAGTTTGATCGAATGAGTTTACGGCAGCTACAATTCCTTTTTTTGCTCTGATTATGTTCATGCATGAAATTAATTATCACCATGAACATGTCTTGTTTCTTATTGGGAAGCAATTTCTCTACTTTCCACATGAAATTTTCCAGGTAAAAGCACATTCTTAAACTGTAAGTAAACCTTTTATGGCCCAAAACACACCCTCCCTTTCCAGGTTTAAGGAAACAATATGGAAGAGGCCTTAAAAGTGACAGCTGTATTTATGTAGGCCCAGCAGTTAACTGGAGTTAACTGCTGGAGTTTAGCTTAAAGGAAATATGGGTTCTTTTACAGGCTCTTCCACTAATTCCATTGCGTGACATTGTGAATACTACTACTAATAGCAGTACTTATGCAGCACACTAAAAATCGTACGGAGTTTAAAATGAAAAAAACAGGTTATTCTCTCTAGCTGGGTTATGCCCATCCATACACTTCACCAGGTAAACAGTCCTGTTCCACTCAGGATTTTGCCACCACCTGTAGTCAGGGCAGGACTTGCCAAACACAAAGTCCCCAAGAATGAAGACTGATTTAGTACACATTAATTTTGTTGCTTCTGGGGTTTTTTGGTGGGTTTTATTGTTGTTGTTTTTTTTCCCCGTTAACTGTATGTGTATTTGATTTGCCCTTAGAAATCAACTGTGCCATTAAATAAATCACTTGCTGGTCAATCACTGTAACATACACTGTAACCTAATACTGTGTAAATCGGATCTTTCTAAAAGAGAAACTGAGCTGAGGACCTAGTGGAGGAATCTCTAAAAAAGAAAAAAAAAACCAACCAAAAAAAAAAAAACCTGCCCTGTGAGTTAAACGCAATTACTTTGAAATAAATACCTCACAATAAGAAAGCTGTGAAAAATAAAATTCACACTCCTAAAGGGCAAAATTATCACTCGGACTTGTTAAAAGAGTAAACTTGAGCTTTAATCGTTTATACCGGTGTTACATGTAAGGTGAAACCCTCTTAAGAGAATACTTGTTAAAGTGCATTTACTATATCCTGTAGCTGTCTATTTCAGAGTTTTGTTTCCTTTAAGTGTTCAATTTCTTCATACCTTGTAACCTGAAGGATGCAAAACAACCAGATATGGTTTAGTGTTGATAAGCTGTAGCCCCCTGCTTCTACATTTACTTCATGAAACACTGAGCATAAATCTTAAAAAGAAAACATCGGTTATAATTGGTCTTAACAAATCAACACTTGACACGTTATCAGAGCACTACAGCTATTTATTTTCTTCTGTGTATTACTGCATCTGAAGGACAAATCCTTTTCCAAAATTCTATTAAAATATAATTAACTTTTTGAAAACAAAAGCTCCTTTGGTCTAATAACTAAAGTCCATACAAACCGGACACAAATTTAACTACAAATTATAATGAACATGAGAGGTTTCTTTGAATAACTAATCTTTGCTTCCTGCCATAAACTGTCACACAGTGTGGCCGCTTCCCACGAGCAGTGCTGAGCTCTACCACCACCAAAGGTCCATGTCAGAAGTGGCTGGTGTTCCTGCTGGCTGGTTTGGGTAATGGTTTGTCAAGTGCTTGGGGACCTTGCAGATTGAAAGGCACTATATTCCTGCAGTATATGACTTCCACCTCATGTTAGAAGAAAAACATTTCCATAGTTCTTATCAAAACCAAATCTTTCCCAGAGGTGAGCTGAGCAAACAGGCAGGCATGCCAGAGGTGATGTTTTGGTACAGAGAGATTCTGTAAGTAAATAGCAAGGTTTTCACAGATTAAACTGCAGAAAATGAATGACAAGAACCTCCAAAGTAGAAGTTTTGATCTTATTTTCAAGAAAAGAGAAAGACAAAACACTTCTAGAACAAACAAAAGGAGTAGTAGCAGTGCAGTGGTAATGATGATAAATACATGAAGTTTAGGATAATATTCCACCTCCTTCCCTTTTTTCAGCCTGCATTTTGCTAAAATACAGTCTGTATTTTCTCCAACAGCGTAAGACTTCATTTTAATTTGAGCCTTGAATAAATGTTTCACTGTGTATCACATAGATAATACATTGCTTCTCCATGAAAGCACTAAAGCATTGCCTTTCCTCTCTTTTTGCATCCCTAAAACCACTCCAGTCTGTTGGCTCTCACCTTTAAGTGTTGCCCCTGAAGCTAGGGGCAAATCCTGACAGAGCTCCAGGCCTTCCAGAGGTGGTGTTTGGTCAGGGGGTTTTAACATTTGGTGCTACTATGCTACGAGTCATGACCTTGCTTTTTACAGCTAAGACATTAAATCACCAAACTTAAAGAAGGGCCAGGTATGTTATCAAACACAAAGCACATTTCATTAAAAATACAGAACTCCTTATAAACAATAATATGAACACACCATTTTTGCAGTGCTTGAGGAACAGAGCTAAACTGACATTCAAAAGCATGATCAATATGAGAAGTGATTTTTATTTATCACAGGTGAGAAAGATCACCATTTCAGTCACTGCTATCTGGAAGCCCAAGCTAGCAGTCCCCAGGAAGATTTGAACTGCACTTAAGCCCCGTATCACAGGACCATCAAACCCTGCTTCCAAACAGCTCCTCTCAGCAACTCTAGGACTTGACTGCTCCACAATCTCTTTCTCCTTATTGCAAAAATGGACTGTACCCAGACAGAAACCAACACTGTGCTACTGAAAGCAATTAACGAGACAAGACAAATTGAATGGCTATAGAGTGCTCTTTGGGCATCAATGTATTGTCAAGGAAGACCTCAAAAGGAACAGAATCCAAATTTTAAGAACTCAACCTACTTTGCAAAACGAGATCACTGCTGGAGATCTCAGATGAAATATGTCAGAGCTGTAAGTCAGGTCAAAATAAGTGATAGCTCTCAGGAGGAAGATCACTGTTGTCAAACAGAGCCAAAAGACCTAGCCCAAGAATGTGTCCCTCTCAAAAAACCACACAGTTATTTAGTCAAAAACTGCTCTTTAGAAAGACCGTAGGCATTAACTAAGTATGAAACCAACACACTTTCAGTGTCCTGTTCTATGCATTTTAATTCTAAAAAAAAATCAGTCTTCTGCTTTTCCTATCTTGGTCAAAACATTTGATTGTGAGGTCTCTTATTTTTTCAGTGCAATAACCACACTACAATCACTTGATTAATTTGATCCTGTTTTCCCTTTAAGCTTGTAATGACTGGTGCTGGTGAAAATGAATGAAGCATGGAGAAGCCAACTAGATTTTAGTGAACCAATTCAGGGCAGAGTCCTGATCACATGCACTTTTCTAGTTTGTTTTTTTGTTTGGTTTTTTTTTCTTTTACCTTTGGACCACTTAACCCAGGGGCATGCCTTTCTACATACCAAACCTGGCCATGTAGAGACAATAGCAAGCAGTCACACACAGGATTATGAACTCTAGTTTTCAGAGGATGATGCATCCTGAAGCTCTGTAGACATTTTCAGAGAATCTCACTACACCAGTAACTACAACAAAACTCAACATATTTTTGCTGAAAGTAAATTTTATTAAAGAATTTTTACCATTGTATGTTCCTGGGACATCTCTTGGCAATACTTTTAAAGACATATAGTATCTACTAATCTACTAATCATATAGCAGCTACTACTCCTTTTTCTAATGTTACAAATGTTGACAAGCTCCCAAACAAGAAAGTATTTATGCCTATACAGAATTTTTGTCAACTGAAATTAC
>VWZN01020583.1:86121-96172 GCA_013396955.1 Regulus satrapa | reverse complement strand
CGTTCCCTCACACCCTGCCCGGGGCCCGCCCCGCGGCTGAGCTCGACCCGGGCTGCCCCACAGCGCCCACGGTCCCCCCTGGGGCTCCCTGGCCCACTCGCCGTTCCCTCACACCCTGCCCGTGCCGCCAGAGCCTGCTGGACATGATGGTGGCAGAGGAGGAAGAGCTGAAGGAGCGGCTCCTGAAGAGCATCGTGTTGTGTCGGAAGGAGCTGGACACCCTGTGCAGGGAGCTCCAGCTGGGCCCCTTTGAGGTGAGCTCTGGGATCCTTCTGGCAGCTCCTGGTAGAGCTTACAAGGTAAATATCTATTCAAAGGTGCTTTTCTGGGTGCTTTGTGTCTCCTCACGGGCCACGCATTGGTAGGTGGTTGTGTGGGGGTCTCCAGCACCTTGTTTTGCTTGTTGCTGGTGTTCATGCACCTTCCTGGGGAACATCTCGCTCAGACTGAGGCCTGGTGCCCCCAGTCTTTATGTAAAATCCTGAAACATGAGCCCAGATGAGGGAGAAGTGTGGAACAGAGCTGATTTCTGACCTCTTGCAGATAGAGGAGGAAAGTACCATCCTGCAGATGGAGAAAAAGCTGCGTATGCACGTGGAGGTGCTGCAGAAGCAGAAGCGGGACCGGACACAGGAGATGAAGGCTCTGCGGGAACAGGACCAAGAGCTCTGTGGCATCCTGTGCACACCTCTGTTCAGCATCGACCCTGGGAGGGTGCCCAGCCTGGAGGAACTGGACAGCTACCGGCGCCATCTGGCCTCCCTTAACACCCTGAAGGTGAGCCTGGAGGGCGAGGGGGTCGCTGAGGGGCCCGCGAGAGGCCCCCGGTTCCTGACGCTGCCCTCATCCCCAGGAGCAAAGGAGGGAAGAATTTGTTAGCAGCAAGCGTCAGATCATTCTGCTCATGGAGGAGCTGGACCACACCCCGGACAGCAGCTTCGAGAGGGATGTGGTGTGTGAGGACGAGGAGACGTTCTGCCTGTCCGAGGACAACATCATGGCCCTCCAGAACCTGCTGCAGCAGGTATGTCCAGCCGGGGGCTGCTCTGAGTGCCGGCAGCGGCAGCCGCTGTGTTTGGCAAGGCTGTGCGTTAGAACACGCTGTGCAGGAGGGTTGAGGAGATGCCGTGTGGCCGTGCTGCTGATGCCCTGCTCCCTCTCCTGGCAGCTGGAAGCCCGGCGGGCTCTGAACGAGGCCGCGTGCACGGAGCTGCGTGCCAGGATCGCCGCGCTCTGGGAAAGGCTGCGCATCCCGGAGGAGGAGAGAGAGTCCTCGGCTCTGCAGCTGGCTGGCTCCAGAGTCCGGACTAGGAGAGCCGTAAGAGCCCTGCTGTGCTCGTGCTGGGGGGCTGGGGGCGGCAGCTCCAGGGGCTCTCAAGCTCCCGGTTGCTCAGTGAGGGGTGAGGCCAAATTCTGCTTTCGTGGAGGGAGGAGCTGGAGGTTGGTGCTGGCAGCTGCCGCGGTCTAGAGAGCGGCTCGCACGGAAGATGGACCCTGCTGTCCCCCTCTTCCTCCCTGACCTGTGCTCTGCTCCCGGGGACAGCTGCAGCAGGAAGTGGAGCGTCTGGAGGAGCTGAAGCTGCAGAACGTGAAATCCGTCATCCATGCCATCCGGGCGGAGCTGGCTCGCTACTGGGACAAATGTTTCTACAGCCAGGAGCAGAGGGAAAGCTTCAGCCCCTTCTATGATGGTGGGTGCTGGCCGGCCAGGCAGTTTGGGGGAGGGAGGGATCCCGGGGGTTCCAGCAGCCCTCTGACCTGGCTGCTGTGCCCTTCCAGAGGATTACACAGAGTCCCTGCTCAAACTGCACGATGCCGAGGTGGACAAGATGAAAATCCTCTATGAAACGCACAAAGATCTGTTTGAGGCTATGCAGAAATGGGAGGAGAACTGGAAGCAGTTCCTGGAGCTGGAGGGGAATGCCAGGCAGGAGCATGGCAGGTCATGGGTGCGCCTCTGCTCCCGTGGGACCGTGTTCTGGGAAGGAGCAGGGAGGCTGGGAAGTCGTGGTGGGCCGGTGCAGGGATGAGGTGCTGTGTTTTGAGCACAGGGCTGTTTGTGCAGGGCTGGCTCCTCTGGGGCCTCCACCCTGTGAGGCTGAGGGGATCGGGTGTGGGTTTGTGTGTCTCCTGAGCACCCTTCTCTACCAGAAGAAAGCAAGTGACCCCTGTCGCTTCACCAATCGTGGAGGAAACCTTCTGAAAGAGGAGAAACAGCGAGCAAAGCTGCAGAAGACACTGTCTAAGGTAGGCCCAAGCCTGGGGAAGGAAGGACCTATGGTCCCACCGACACAGGAAAAGGGATCCGTGGGTGTGGGGACACCTGCGTTCAGGGCATCCCCTTCACCGCCTTCATGTCCTGATCAGCTGCAGGAGGAGCTGGAGAAGAAGGTCCAGACCTGGGAGCAGGAGTTCAAGGAAAGCTTCCTGGTGAAGGGGCAGCAGTGCATGGAGTATGTGTCGGAGCAGTGGCAGCTCTACCATCTAGAGAAGGAGAAGGAGAAGCAGGAGCGGGTGAGGATAGAGCTGAGCCTGTTGGCTTCTGCCTGGCAGTGTCCCTGCCTAAGAATGCCAGCCCGAGGCTGTCCCTGCTGGGCCCCAGCCACTGCCCTGGGCTCTGCCTGCTCATTCCCAGCTTGGAAGCAGGGGGCAGCGGGCTCGGTGCCCATCGCTGTCACGTCTGCGTGTGCCAGAGGCGACACTTGGCTCTGGATACCCGTAAATCTCTGACTGGGTTCCTGCCGGGTGGCTGTGCCAGGCTGGCAGCAGGGTGGTGTGTCAGGGCCACCCCGACGCACCAGCTGGGGTGTGTAAGTGCAGGTGTCTCCCACAGCACCTGAAGAAGAGCCGGCAGATGGAGGCTGAGATGCTGTACGGCAGCGCCCCACGGACACCCATGAAGCGGCGCATGCTCAGCCCCCACACGCCTGCCAAAGTAAGCAAGGTAAAACGTCCCTGCTGTCCCACCTGTCTCCCTCCTGCCTGGAGCACAGCCTAGGGCCGGGGAGGTGTGTGCAGGGGTCAGGGAAGGCGTCCTGTGACGCGTGCTCCGCTTTCTCCCAGCTGCATGGCACCTTCAGCACCACACCCAACAGCACCGTTCGGACAGCCTGCGGGGCAGCCCTCTCCCACTCGCCCACGTCGCGCTTGCCACCCTCTGGGAAGAAGGTGAGGAGCCTTGGGGGAGTCCCTGCCAGGGGCTGGGCTGCAAGGGACGGGTGAGCTGAGGGGGTGCAGCTCTTCTTGCTCCTTGCTGCCTTCCCTGCTGAGCTCGTGGGGGACAGAAGCCCCTGTTTGTCTGCAGTCTGCTCTGCAGGGCTGCTGCCATCCTGCTGGGGTGGTTCTGGGACCCGAGGGAGGAGGAGGGTGCCAGAAAATCTTCCACCAGCCCCGATTTCTAGCACACCTGTGTCGCTATTCGGTTCAGGGCGCCACAGTAATGATGAATCTACTCCAATTAACAGGGGGCAAAAAGCTGTCTTTAATGAGAAAAGCCCGTGTATTTATTACTGTTCCTTAGTGCTGAGCCTGCAGCTTGGGCAACCTTCAAAATATGTGTGTGCTGCTGGGCAGGGCCTATGGCAGGGGATGGAACGAGGTGGGCTTTGAAGTCCCTTCCCCCCCACATCACTGCATGTTTCAGGGGCCAGAATGGACCCCAGAGTCTGGAGAGCTCCTGGAGCCTGACACTGCTCTGCTCCACGATGGGCACTGAGGCTGCCTCTGCTCAATTCCCACCTCCCCTGCGCTCTGTTCCCACAGTTCGGCCGGGCCCGGACCCCCACGCGGACGGCAGCACAGCCCCCCCGCCACAAGCTGAGGGAGCGCAACAAGGAGAACGTGTCCCAGCTGGATGGAACCACCCCGAGCGGTGGGTGCACCCCCAGAGCCCCTGCCCAGCAAGGCCACAGCATTAATTCTGTTGCCAGCACCTATTCCGAGTTTGCGGTAATTCACCTCTTCTAACCCCGCTCCCTCCCTCCCTGCTCAGCACGGGCCCTTTGCTCTCTCCTGGGCGTCCCTGCGCTCCCCGCGTGCTCTCAGGCTGGCTGTGACACTCCCCGTGCAGCACTTCAGACAGAACTGGGGGCAGAGCGCCCTGAGCCCCAAGGCAGAGCGCCAGCCCCAAGGACAGGCTGCAGGGGGGGCAGAGCAGCCCCACGGACAGGCTGCAGTGGGGGGCAGAGCGCCAGCCCCACGGACAGGCTGCAGGGGGACAGAGCGCCCTGAGCCCCGGGGCAGAGCAGCCCCACGGACAGGCTGCNTGGGGGCAGAGCGCCCTGAGCCCCGAGGCAGAGTGCCAGCCCCGAGGACAGGCTGCAGTGGGGGCAGAGCGCCCTGAGCCCCAAGGCAGAGCGCCAGCCCCAAGGACAGGCTGCAGGGGGGGCAGAGCAGCCCCACGGACAGGCTGCAGTGGGGGGCAGAGCGCCAGCCCCACGGACAGGCTGCAGGGGGACAGAGCGCCCTGAGCCCCGGGGCAGAGCAGCCCCACGGACAGGCTGCAGGGGGGACAGAGCCACGGCACAGCCCAAGCGTGGAGCGAGCAGGGACGGGACGGGGCCGCTTTCCTCTCCTCTCTGCCCCTCAGGCCTGGGCCGAGTCAGACTGACCTCTGTGAGACACTACCAAAAAGATTTGTGTCACATTTTAATAAAGAGGGGCATCAATGACAATCGGCTACGAGTTACGCTAATTGGAATTCCATCTCCTGTGGCAGCCCGGCCTGTCTGTGTCCCCGCTGAACTGTGAGCCCGCAGCTCCCTCCCTCCCCTCATGCCCCTCTCTCACTTCTTCTTTCCACAGCGCGGACTTTCAAAGTCTTCCAGCTCTGAACGCGCTTCTCACGTTCTCAACTCCACCACCAACAATGCCGTGTGGTAATTAATCCCTGCTCTGCAGCACCTCCCGCTCCACGCTCAACCCTGGCCGCCGCCGTTTCTTAAATGTGCTTTTATTTAAAAAAAAAAGATTCGATGTTACTGTACAGCCCCCACCGCTGAGGGCAGGGCCTGGAGCACCTCCCACTCGCTGCCGGCCCTCCCTCCCTCCGGTTGCCGCCTCAGAAATGTGCTTTTATTTTAAAAATGTTCCATGTTGTGAATAAAGTCAGTGTACCCCGCCCAGCTGTGAGTGGATTGGCGGGAGGGGCGGGGCAGGGGAGCAGCAGCCAATCAAAACCGGCCTCAGGATACAGCTCTGGCCACGCCCAGCAGCTCTAATCTGTGTCCTGATTGGCCAAAGGGCGGCTCCAGCCGTTTCCTGATTGGCTAGCAACACGGAACTTGCAATCGTCATTCTGATTGGCTAAAAAAGAGCTCCACGCCCACTCCTGATTGGTTTAAAAAGATAGAGCTTCCAGCTGTGTCCTGATTGGTCAAATAGGCCGAAGCGCCGATCCGCGCCTTGCGAAAGCGGCAAAACCCGAAACACCCCGAGCCCGCCCCTGAGGGAACCCCGAAACCCGAAACACCCCGAGCCCGTCCCTGAGGGAAACCCGAAACACCCCGAGCCTGTCCCTGAGGGAACCCCGAAACCCGAAACACCCCGAGCCCGTCCCTGAGGGAACCCCGAAACCCAAAACATCCCACGCCCGTCCCTCAGGGAACCCCAAAACACCCCGCACCCGTCCCTGAGGGAAACCCNCCCCGAGCCCGTCCCTGAGGGAAACCCGAAACACCCCGAGCCCGTCCCTGAGGGAAAAACCCAAAACACCCCGCGCCCGGGTGATTCACTTGGGAAAAAGTGAAAACTTGGGATGATTCACATCCTGGAGTGAGGAAAGAGACAACAGCACTTCAGTGCGGGAAGCAACAGCCACACAGAACAAAGCAAAACCAATAATCCATTCCCTCCTTCCACGTGGTGCTCACCAGGGCAGGTGCTCAGCCTCCCCGGGACAAGAGGGCTCCGTCATGGTAATGCTAACTTGGGGATAACACCACTACTGCTCTGAGCATCCCATTCCTTCTCCTCCACTCTCCACGCGGGCCATGATGCCACAGGCTCTGGGATACCTCTGGGGTCACTTGGGGGTCCCCGGCGCAGCTGTGTGTCCCAGCCCCTCACAAGTTCCTCTGCACCCCCGAGAGGAGCAGAATCAGCCTCAGCTCTGTGCCAGCACTGCTCAGCCACAGCACCCCTGAATTAGCACCGTGCTCACACAACCGCAGCCCCGTAGGGTCCCTCGCCCCAGGACAGCTTCACTGGAGCCAGATACGCTGGAACACGGCTCGCACACACCCTTATGGGAAGGGGAATTTAATGAACACATCCAGACCATCCCAGAGTGTCCCTGGCCCTGATGCAGCTGCAGCCCCACTGCAGGGTGTGAGTCAGGTCACTGTGGGTTAAACTCAGCCCCATCCTGTGCCAAGGGGGGCTGCCTGCCCGGGCCCTGAGGACAGAGCGGACCTGGAGCTGGTCCTGGCAGAACAGAGCCTGCCCTCATCCCCACCTGGCAGCACCCATGGGCTCTTGGGGCCCTCACGGCTCCCTCACGCGTACGTAGGTGGTCCAGGGCCCGCAGACCACCTCCTCCACCCGCAACCCCTCGGCCACCAGGTGCTCGACGCGGCGTGCCTGGTCAGAGCTGACGGTGTTGCCGTGTCCCAGCTGTCCGTATTTGCCTGCAGACACACAGTCATGACACGGCGTGGGGCCTCACAGGGCAATTGCTCCTGGTGTCGGTGGGGAGGGATGGAGGGAAGGGGAGAACACAAGGGCCCCAGCACAGACAGAACTCATACAGCGACAAAAGAGCCAAGGGTGAGAGAGCGGGAATTAGAAGCTGCGCCTGGGGAGGTTGTACAGTCCCAAAGCAGAGGTGCCACTTACCCCAGCCCCAGGTGTAGAGCTCCCCGCCTCCTGCAACAGGGACAGCAGCATCAGGGAGCACCCGGTGAGTCCTCCCGGGGGCGCTCCCGCCGGGCCGGTGAGCCCTGGCTCCTCTCGGTGCCCTTGGCCCCAGAGGAGCTGCCCCAGGGGACACTCACGTGTGACCACGGCTGTGTGTCGGGACCCACAGCTGACCATGCTGACCTCCAGGTCCTCCGGCAGATCCAGCAGTGCCGGGAACGCCTGGATGGAGATGAACGCAGCATCCTCGGCAGCCAACTGCTCCCGGCAGGGCATCAGCTTGGAGTTCCCTGCGGGAGAGCCAACTCTGAGCACCCGGGAGTGACTGAGTAACACCAGCGCTGGCCCTGCACTGAGCTGCTGGGCTGTGCAGGAACCCGGCCCTCGCTGCCCTCAGCACCGACCTGTGCCCGTGTCCTCGTCCCGCGCTCGCTCCTCTGCCAGCGCTTTGCAGGGCAGAGCCAGCTGCCCCGACTCATTCCAGCCCCACACGTACAGGTCGCCTGCCTCTGTGGCGTGGGGGAAAACGCATCAGGCAGAGCTTAGCCCTGAGCTTAGCACTGGCTGGCAGCACTGGGTGCTCCGGGGACCCCAACACCCCCCATTCCCCAGGCCAGGTCCCACCAGCATCCCACCCTGCCCGGCAGCCCAGCCCCTTACCGCTGACGCTGGCTCTCATTCCAGCCCCACACGTACAGGTCGCCTGCCTCTGTGGCGTGGGGGAAAACGCATCAGGCAGAGCTTAGCCCTGAGCTTAGCACTGGCTGGCAGCACTGGGTGCTCCGGGGACCCCAACACCCCCCATTCCCCAGGCCAGGTCCCACCAGCATCCCACCCTGCCCGGCAGCCCAGCCCCTTACCGCTGACGCTGGCTGAATGCCCCCCGCCCGCCGCCACGGCCCGCATGGGCACCCCGGCCAGCGCCTCCAGCAGCCGCGGCTGCAGCTCGGGCTCCAGCAGCCCGTGGCCCAGCTGCCCGTGCCTGCAGGGACACAGACGGACAGACAGACGGACACGCCCCGAGCCCACTGCCCGCAGCTCCCATGCCTCCTGCCCACGGTGCCCACCGAGCCCTTCCCGCTGTCGCCAACCCAGCTCCAGCCCGAGGAGCTGAGGGAACACCCAGAGCTGAGCAGAACCAACGCCAGGAACAGGGAAAAGCCAAGCGCCAGGGGGAGAGCCATGTCCAGACCATGTCCAGTCACAGCCGGGGGCGGTGGGAGCAGGGGGACACAGCACCAGGGGCTCCTGCTCTCAAAGATGGGGCAGAAGCAGGAGGAGCTGCAGGAGCTCTAGGGGTGGGAGGAGCAGTTCAGCTGCAAAGTGGTGCCTCTTTGCTCTGGAGAGCTTCAATGTGACGGCTCAGGATGTCAACAGGAAAAGCTCTTCGCATTCCATATGGGAAATCTGCAGAGGACTGAGGCAGAGACACTGAGAGCTGAGGGGCAGGGAAGGGCTTGCTGAAATAGCAAAGTGGCTCAGGGCCACTGGTCTCCCTCATGAGACGGCAGGGTGACCACAGCCAGCAGTAAGGGAGCGTGTTGGAGTCTCAGAGACAGGAGTTTTTCCAAACTCCACACAGGAGGAAAGGAATACAGACACTGAATTAAAATCTTTAGAGGAAATGGGATGTATTGGACTGTATGGACATAGAATGGAGATGTGCACCCTCAAATGCCTTCCTGCAAATAAAGCCTTGTAACGAACTGAATATGCCTTGGCTCCTTTGAAGGATCTGCTCCCCTCCATCCCCAACAGCACAGGAGGGGCTACAGAGGGATGAGCTGGGCCAGCGCCTGGCTACCAGCACAGCTGACACACTGCAGGACACAGCTGGCAGCAGTGAGAGCATTCCCAGCTGCGTTGAATAAACACATTCCAAAGGATCAAGTACCCATCCAGTGTAGAAACCTTTCCTCTGAAGGGAAGGCAAGAAGGACTAAATAATGTCGCGTCTGCAAAGCAACAACTGCTGATGTAAACTCAGGGTCGTGTTTGCCACCAGCCAGCTCAGAGCAAGGAGCAGGGACTGGGAGTGAAACACTCCTGAGCAGCGAGGAACAGGGAGGACACTGGGCCAGGGCACGCAGCTCTGTGACAGTGACTGATGAACAGCGCTGGATTCTCTTCCATAAGTAGCAAAGAGGAACACAGCAACCCTTCCACTACACAGATGAGAACCAGCTCCTGCGGCCAAGCCTCATCACACACCAGCAGAACTCAGGGATCCAGGGCAGGGGGACCTGTGCCTGGGCTCTCCAGCAGCCTCTGCAAAACCTGACTGGGGCAACAAATACACAGAAAACCCCCTAAAGAATAACAAATGCCTTTGTGAGAATAAACTGAGCGGTGCCACCAGCTGTTAAATGCACCCAAGTTCAGCTGCTAGCAGGCGACAAAGGGCACAGGGGCTGGAGCCTTTTCCCAAGGGGTTCACCCCCTCCCCACAGGCTGTACCCAGAGGGAGCTGGCAGTGAACTGTCAGAGACTGATGGAATCAATCTCCAGTTCAGAAACACAAGAGCTTTGCTGCCAGCTGGTGCTTGTTGTCAAGTTACAGAGGAGCAGGGAACTTGATGGTCATACAGAGACCCAAGTGTCCTCAGAGACTGCCCTGAGGGAGCCAAAAGTCAGTAGCCAGAGACCCAGCAGCCAGAGAGGAGACAGGGTTGTCCATGAGGCCAGCGAGGGTGGACTCGCTGGGAAAAGGGGCAAGGCCAGGCCAGCACTCCCCAGGAGAAGCCATGACTCGGGATGCTCGTGCCAGGGAGGACCCGGCTCTGGCGAGGGACAGATTCCATCAGCATGTGGATGAGCACTGGACACCTGCAGCTTCTCTCTGCTGTAACCTATTCCCAAGTGGGGGTGGACCTTCCCAAGTCCACCCCCATGGGAAGGTCAGGGGGCATATCCTGGCCCCAGGCAGTGCGTGCAGCCTAATGGGGCCTCACACCGAGGTGGCCCCCATTCCGACATCCTCTCACCCGCGCTCCGCCCAAAGACTCCTCATATCCCCCACATTCCTTCTGCATCCCCATCATTCTCTCTGCACCCCACCAGCACAGTCCTGGAGTTCCTGAATGCCCACCCACCGCCGTCCTGCGCCCTCGCAGCCCCTGCTTACCTGCCACCGCCCCAGGTGAAGACCTCCCCGGCGGCGCCCAGCGCTACGGCGTGCTCCGTGCCCAGGGCCAGC
>VWZN01020583.1:68124-78501 GCA_013396955.1 Regulus satrapa | reverse complement strand
TAGAAGTGGCAGAGGTCGATGGCCATAAGCAGGAGCACGAAGAGCCCATAGAGCCCCACGAAGGGCAGGGCCAGCGGGTTCCTGGAGGGAACGGCCATGACCCTCCCGTGGCGCAGCACTACCGGGGAGGGCACCACAGCCCCTGCCCCACAGCCAGGAGAAGCCCCGGGAGGTGTGCCAGCAGCTCCGAGGGCCCCAGGCTCAGCAGCACACCGGCTGCGTCCTGCTCACCGGAGCAGACCAGGGCTCGCCAGGCTGGAGAGGTTCACTCCGGTGAGCGCTTCCAGCGCCACTCCAGAGCAGCAGGACTTAAGAGCGTCCGGGCGGGGCTGGCAGCAGTAGCGGTGGCCCGGGGGGTCCGTCAGCCGTGGGCAGTAGAAGCCGGGGTGGGAGAGGCCATCGGGGCCCAGGTAGCCCTCGCAGAGGTGCAGGTTCTGCACCAAGGCTGCAGCAGGGAGCGGGGGATTGGACAGGGCCAGGAACAAGTCCCCACTGCGGGGACCGGGGAAACTGTGCAGCGCCTGTAGGACAGGCTGCCCGTGCCAGCAAGATGGCCTTTGCCATGATGCAGCAGAGCAGAGCCCTCCCAGCCCCAGCAGGGCTGCGCTGGCCCGGGCTGAGGGCTCAGCCGTCCCAGGGAGCCTGGCTAATGGGGCAAGCGGCCCCAGCTCAGCCTCAGAGTGAGCTACAGCCCAGAGGCAGCACTGTCTGAGCAGAGCTCCCCCGGCACTGCCTTCTGGCAGCCATGGCCTGCGTATGCCCTGACCTCCAGGGCTCGCCAAGGCCTCCGCAAGGGCAAACATGGGCAAGGGCAGTGATGGTGGCAGAGAGGAGGGAAAGCCCCCAGGACATGAGGTCTGCCCCATCTCCCATGCTGAATCCTCTCCCTATTCCCCATCTTCCCACAGGGACAGCACTTAGACCCCAGAGATGCACTGCAGTGGAGTAACCCCAGCAGCACCACACGTGGGCCATCATCCCCAGCACGGACCACCACCTCTTACTGCAGATCACTGCCTCCCAGCACAAAGCCCCCAGCCTCCCTCCTGGGCTGGGGGGAGCTACCCTCAAGGGACAAGGCCCCATGGGGATGGGCTCAGGGAATAGGAAGGGCAGGAATGGGGCTGTACCTGTCCCAACGATGCTGGGGAAAAGAGCCGTGGTAAGGAGCAGCTGGAGCAGGTGCCTATCCAGCATCTTCCTGGCCAACCCTGGGCAGAGGCAGTTCTGGCTCCAGCGGAGGCAGAAACCACAGCCCCTCCTGCTCCCGCCTCCATCAAGAGCCGCTCAGAGCCATTAGAGCATCCTGCACTCGCTCTGTCCACAGGGACAGGGGTGGAGGCGGGAGCATCAGTAATGAGCTTCTGGGGCCAGGAGTAGGACGAGAGGCTCCTTTCCCAGCTGGATGCAAGGCACCAGCTGCTGCGTCCAGGGCCCAGTTGGGCACCTGGGCCTATCCTGGGAGTCCCTGAGAGGGCAGCGGACCAGGCCAGGGCACAGGGCAAGCACTGCGAGGTGCTGAGCTTCCAGCAGCCAAGCCCATGGGACATGGGCGTGCTGGGGGTTGTGCAGGAATTGTGGAATCACGGAATCATCCAGGTTGGAAAAGACCTCTAAGCTCATCCAGTCCAACCCAACCAAGCCAGAGCTGAGGCAGGTCCCCACCTCACCCAGTCCTTCCCCATGCCCTCTGTTGTGGCATGCGTGGGCAGTAGGTAGTCCCAGGGGGCCAGGAAGCATGGCGGGTGGTTCCCACAGCAACCAGCAGGATGCTCCAGTGCCATGGTGGAGTAGCTGCTACTCAGCCACTGCAGCTCCAGCAGAATGGGCGGCTAGGCTCACTGTGAAAGGGGCCAAAGGCTCTGGACTAGGGGGAGGCACTCCCACACTTCACCCAGGCATTGCTGCCCGCACAAGGAACTGACTCCTGTCCCCCTGGCTCCTGCCCAGCACCAGGACTCCCTGCCCCAAGCATGGCCTGGCCATGCCACCAGCCTCTCACAGGCACCGGGGACTCCTGGCCAGATCTTCAAGCTGGCCTCCACCTGCCCCAGAGTGCTGCCCTGTCTCCTCACAGACCATTCCCACTCCCCTGAGTGAGAGGCACAAACCACACACAGACCAGGGCCCTTGGAAACAGCCTTGTGTGTCCTGTGAGCTCCAGGAGAGCTCAGTTCCAAGTCCACAGCACTTTAGGCAGCCGCCCAACTCGTGGCCTCCCCTGCTGCCCTGCCAGCCAGGGGGAGCCTGCACGGCCCCAGCCATCAGGGTGGTCACACTCCCGAGCGGCCTGCCTGCCACAGGGCAGCAGTGTCTGTCCAGCAGCAGCAGCAGAGCCCAGCCCGCTGCCCTCCCCAGCTGGGCTCGGCCCCTCCGGCACCGCATCCAGCAGCATCTGGTCCAGCCCTGCCACAGCAGTTCATTCCAAACTCTATCTGAGAACACGGAACTAATAAATTAGAAAGTGGCAGCAGCAGCCTCTGCCCGTCTGGCCCCTCCTGCCCCTGCCCACCACAGTACTGCTGGCCCCGCTGCGCTGCTGCACTGGTGCTGCTCCTGTGCTGTCCAGCCACTCCACGCCTTCCTGCTCGACGCTACCCCAGGCGGATGCGGAACGTGGCGATTTCCATGGGATCCAGGTGGATGTTGGTGCTGTTGGAGGCTGTGCTCAGCGGGTACATCAGCGTCAGTGAGGTGGGCTGCAGCGAGCCCAGCTCCAGACCCTGGAACAGGCCTCCCACAGACAGCTGGGGAGAGAGGATGAAGAAACGGGGAGGCCCAGGTGAGGACGTGATGCCTGGGGCACCACTGTGCCCAGGACAGCCTGAACCATGCCATGACTGCCATGCTGAGGGCTCAGCCCAGCTCTAACCCAGAGGAGCTGTGGGGACAGGCTGGCCCTACCTTTCCCTGGCTGGTGGTGCAGTTGAAGCCCAGGTTCTTGGCCTCCAGGCTGCAGTCAAAGCCTTTGCGGTGCAGGATCAGTGCTGCCTCAGCTGACGGGAGCGAGTCATCCTGCAGGGAGCTGGAACGTGAGGCACAACACTGGGGACAACAGGGGCAAGACCCCCACTGGAGTCCCAGAGCTGGGCCGTGGCTCACCTCTGCCTGCAGCATCCGCAGGTTGAGGATGTGGAAGTCGCAAGGAACGGTGGTGGCAAGGGGCACAAAGGAGCGCAGGGCTGGCAGGGCTGGCTTCTCCAGTGCCACTGGCATGACCAAGGCCTCAGCATTCAGGTGCATGGAGGTGATGTGGCTCAGCAGGGAGGGGAAGCTGATAGGGCGCTCGTCCTGCACCTGCCAAGCAGCACATGGGTCAAGTGTGGACCCTGGAAGCCAGGCCGAGCGTGGGCAAGGCCCACAGAGCCCCCCTTCCAGCAGTGCCTCAAGACTGGGCACCAGCCAGCACAGTGCACACAGAGCTGCCCCTGCCCGGGCAGGGCCCCCTCCCCAGCACCCACACAGGACCCCAGCTAGCTGACGGTCAGGCTACAGACCTGCTACAAGCCTGGCTAGACTAGTGGCTAGCAGCTAGTGCACAAGACAGGGAGACAGCAGGGCCAGGCTGGCCATTACCTCGGGGCTGCCAGTCCTGGTGCCAGGGAAGCTCAAGGCTTTAAACATGGAGACCAGTTTGGAAAAGAAGCCGGAGCTCTGAATGGGTGGCACGGCACACGCAGAGGGCAGCGAGGGGATGGGACAAGAACACTGTGATTATGAGGGCAACGTGGCTCCACTGGGACAGACCCCACTGCACGTCCTGCTCTCCCCGTGCCCCCTGCTCCAGGCCCATCCCTGCCCGGTGCCAGCACAATGGGACAAGACGCAAGAGGACACTGCATCCCATCACGTGTGCGGCTTCCTGCAAATGCCTCCACCCTGCTCCATCCCAAGGCAGGGCCGGGCTCTCCCGTGCTGCTGCCTCACGGCCAGCACCTTGTTGGCCGTGCTGCGGCGCTCCAGGAGGAGCCGGAACCGGTTGCAGGTGCGCTTGTTGTCCTTTAGCCCCTGGCCCAGGCCCCGGTTGTCGTCCTGCATGAGGCGCCGGTCCAGGATCACCTCCAGCTGGCCTGTGGAGAGCGATTCCTCGCAGCCCAGGCTTTACCAGGCACTAGCCACACCCCACAGCACAGAGCCCTCAGAGACAGGAGGACCAGGGCACGCTGCCCAGCCTGCAGCCCGGCCTCCTCCCCCTCTTCCCTTGGGGAGGACATGCCTAGCTCCACAGCAGGTCCCCAGCGCACAGCCCCCCCGCTCACCGCTGTGGAGGCTGGAGACCCCCAGGGCCTGGGCTGTCAGAAGTGTCAGGCGGCTCTGCATGTCCTGGATGTAGGCCATGGCAGGCATCGGGTAGAAGTTGGCCTGCAGTGGCAGCTTCTGCTGGTACCTGCGGGGCTGGATCTGCCAAGGGACAGAGATCAGTGGCCAGAGGTGGCTCCCAAAGTGCTGGTGCCAGAGCACTGTGCCCCCGTAGGCAGTTGCTGTCCCTGCTGCATACCTGGAAACCATTGAGGTCCGTGAAGAAGGTGTCATCACTCTCGATGTCAGTCTTGAAGCGCAGGGCCAGCTCCTTGTTGATGTGGTCACGGATGTCCACCAGGCAGGACACATCCAGGGACAGGCCCTCCACCCCTGTGGGTAGGCAGTGAGGGGCTGAGCCCCACGGGCAGCATCGCCCAGTTCCCCGGCACAGTCTCAAGATCTCACCTGGCACGTTGTACATCCGCACCACGGTCTGGACATGCTGGTAGTAGCTGGCAACCTCTGAGAAGAGGGGTCCCTCCATCACCCGCACCACTGGGGGGTCCTTGGGAGCGTAGGGCTGCGGGGAGGGAGAGCCGCACTGAGGCTGCTGCCCGAGGACGGTCCTGCGGGCACAGCTGTCAGCTGGCTTCCAGGGGTGGACCCGTACCTTGGCCTCCCCGTCAGGCAGGAAGAGATAGGCCCCGCTTTTGTCCTTGGAGGTCCTGGTGCCATAGATGAGAAACTCGGTGCTCACCCTGTGCCCCTGCTCCTCCCCAGCCTGGCGCAGGCTCTGCGGGGTGGGCGGCACAGCAGTAAGCACACGAAGCAGCGGGATGTACCCCTCCCCTCCTCCACCCCCCGCCCTGCCAGAGCCCTGCACTCACCTGCAGCAGGCCTGTGCGCCCCAAGAAGCAGGCCTGCAGGTGCTGATTCTCCAAGCAGAAGTCGTCAGCAGCAGCCGGGAAGACGTGCAGGGGTACAGCCTCGGGCTTGTGCACGGGCACGTCCCGGCCGTGCAGGTACAGGCGCGTGGATGACCTCGGCGTGGCGCGGCCGTCCAAGGACTTGTGCAGCTGCAGCACACGCAGCCCCAGTGCGGGCAGGCGGGCCAGGACAGACACCTGCAGGCAGTGTGGGGACCTGAGCCAGCCCCCCACGTCTGGGGAACGGCTGGGGGGTCAGGGGGGCAAAGACCCTGCTCGGCACTGCGGGGCCTGTGCTGAGAGAAGCGCATGGGGACCCGGGCGTTCCACAGCTGTGGGACCTTGTGTAGCGAGGCAGGGATGGAGCAGGGCTGCTGGCGTGTCCCGGCAGTGTGTGGGACGGGAGGCTGCACCACGGGCTGGGGGTGTGGGGCACCCTGTACCTGGTAGACATCAGGCACCGCATCGGTGGCAGAGTTCCACGTTGCACTGAGCTGGGAGGGCAGGGGCTGCCCCTCCTCGGAGAGCACACGCACGTGCGGGGAGTCCACCAGCACTGGCACCACGCTCAGGCGCTCCTGCTCCAGCGGGTTGAACACCACCAGGAACCTGTGTGGGGGTAACACAGGGATGACATCCCAGCCTCACAGCATCCCAGATGTCCCATGCCCCATGCAGATCCACTGCACCTACCCACAGCTTCACAGATACTCCCTCACTGCCTCCCCACAGCCCCATTAAGTCCCCAGAACGAGGCAGGAGGCCCTACCGAGGTGAGGTGTCCAGTTTGACCACTGTCCTCTCTGGGAGAGAGTCCTGGCTGGAGCGTGTCTCATCCTGGGGAGGAGTAGCAAAGCGTTGGAGTGTGCCCAATCCCCCTGCCAGCTGGGCCCGGGGACATGGGCACAAGCTGGGGCCCTCTTCCTGGTCTCTGCAGCACCGAGTTGCTCCTGGGGACATGGGGACAGCATGCCAGAGTGCAGGGGCTGGTGCTGCTCACCATGTCAAGGAACGGTGCAGCCGGGTCGTGGCGGTACGCGTCCTTGTCCCCCAGCACAAGGTAGTGTGCAGCATTGATGATGACACGCTTGAGGTTGGTGAGGGAGTGGAGCAGCCTGGGCAGAGGCAGAGTGAGCCACCTGGGACCGTCACCCCCATCTGCCCCCAGACTGCCCCAACACTCTCTACACCTCCCCGTGAGGGAGGACCTCCCCACAGCGTCCCCATTCTCCCAGCCCTGAGCCCTCCAGCCCCACACTGGAACAGGCTCTGAGGGTGCCCTGGCCCCCACACGCACCGGACTCCGTAGTCCACGGCCACAGCCTCCTTGGCGGTGCCAGCGATGGCATCGTGGTGCTGGAACAGCCCCAGGTTGCGGCGAGCGTTGGTCAGCAGGGCGTAGTCAGAGAGCGGGTACCTGCCGTCGGCACTGGCGCGGCGGGCGTGGGCAAGGGCCAGGCTGTACAGGATCTCTGCCCCCCTGCGCAGGGACAGAGTCACTGAGGGTCCCTACGCTGCTGGCCTGCGAGGCGGGCGGCAAAGGCACACGCTGCCCTGGCACTGGGTGAGGGTTTGGCACTGTGTGCACCAGTCCAGGCTGCTGGCAGCTGGTGCACACCGGGGGCTGTCGAGCTCCCAGACGCTGCCCGGCCACCCCTCAGCCATGCCCCCCGCACACCTCCCGTGCCCCGTGGGCCAGCCCAGTGCCCCTCACCGCAGGTGGGCCTCCAGCACCCGGTCCAGGCTCTTGTAGAACGGCCGGGAGGTGAAGTATCCTGTCCAGTAGTGATCCTCGCGGTCCGCGTAGGAGAAGAAATCCCCAGTCAGAACTGGGAACCCCGGTGGCCTCATCCCCGGCACGATGCCCACTTTCTTGTACAGGGCATCAAAGTAGTCCGAGAGCGTGCCAAACTGTGCCTGCAAGACAGCACGTGCAGCCCTGAGCCGGGCTCCTGCAGCGGGGGCTCCTATCACCGACTGTTCACCCCTCCAACCGTGCTCTGCCCCAGCTCCCGCTGCCCCCAAGAGCTCTTCCACACACACCTGGACATGGAGGTCGGGCCGGGAGTTGAGAAAGTCAAAGATGCGCTGGTAGTTGAGGAACTGGGCGTCCCACTCCTGTGGCTTGTCATAGCGGAAATCATCTCCCAGGGGCACCAGCAGCACCTTGCTGCGGTACAGCTTGGACTTCTTGCGGTACTGGTCCAGCAGCAGCTGGGCTCTGTGTGGGGGACAGGGCATGAGGCTGGCCCCGATGGCCCACAGGCCATGAGGCTGGCCCCCGATGGCCCACAGGGCATGAGGCTGGCCCCCGATGGCCCACAGGGCATGAGGCTGGCCCCTGATGGCCCACAGGACATGAGGCTGGCCCCGATGGCTCACAGGGCGTGAGGCTGGCCCCTGATGGCCCACAGGGCATGAGGCTGGCGCCAATGGCTCACAGGCCATGAGGCTGGCCCCCGATGGCCCACAGGGCATGAGGCTGGCCCCCGATGGCCCACAGGGCTGGGAGTCGCGCCCCCGCCGCACTCACCGCTCTGCCACGTTCGCGTCAGTGATGGCACGGGGAGGCACTTTCCAGGGACAGTTGATCCGGCCCCCAGGCAGGCGCTTGAAGTCAAACTGGCAGCAGATCTTGGGGTCTGGGCCACAGGTGTGGGGCACATCGTAGCTGTAGAAGGGCATCATGTGGCAGAAGATGTCGGTGCTGCTGTCTGGATCTGTGGGACCAAGGACAGGTGAGCACCAGCAATGGCTCTCCCTGAGCAGTGGGGCCCAAACACAGCGGTCTGACAGAGCCGACCTCAGAGGAGGCCAGAGGGCACAGCAGCCTCCCTCAGGGTGCTGTGGACAGGGGGCCAAGTGGAAAGTCAGGCTGAGGCTGTCCCATAGAGACATCCCCCCCTGCCCCCTCCCTGCCTAACCCTAACCCTGCCCCCTCCGTAGGCCCCTCCCGGCAGCCCCTCACCCCACGTCTGTCTCCACATGAACTCCAGGTTCTGGGTGGCAGCAAAGTGCTTCTTGATGGTGTAGTGCACGCGCTGGATGAGCATGGCCGTCAGGTTGGAGCGCTTCAGCAGGTAGGGCATGGTGGAGCTGTACCCAAAGGGGTCCACGGCCCAGCCCGACCGCGGCGTCACACCTGCGGGCACGGAGACCTGTCAGCCCCACGTGGGGCCAGCAGCACCTCCCGTAAGGAGGGTCCCGTCAGGACCAGGAGGCCTGCAGCGCATTGGGCACGCCCCCAGCCAGCATCTGCCCAGCTCTCACCAATGTTCTTCTCCAGCCACTGGTGCCCCTCGATCAGCTGGTCAATCATGGCAAAGTAGTGGGAATTAGCCTCGTCAGGCATCACCCAGCCACCCGTCACCATCTCCAGCTGCCCATTGCCCACCAGCCTGTGAGGGGGACACCAAGATGTGACCAGAGCCCTGCATGAGCCACATGTCCATTGCAGACTCGCCCTGCCCTGAGCCACCTACAGCCTACCTGCAGCCCCCACCACTGCCACTGCCATTCCCCCCTTGGCATGCTGTCCTCAGGCAGACATCCCTCCACAGCCCAATGCCAGCCAGAGCCCATTCCCACACACCCTCCACCGTGTCCTCCATCCCCAGCACTCTCAGGGCAGGGGCCAAGCAAGGGGGCCCTGTCTCCCCACACAGTCCTGCTCTCTAGGTCTCCCACCCTTCCATGGGTGCCCTGGGCCTTGCACACGAGTTCCCCAACCCAATCAGCGCAGGGACAGGCCCAGGGCAAGATCTGTCTCCCCCCTCTCTTACCCCACATGGCAGGGGCTCTGACATCAGGTGGCACTGGCAGATTGAGAGCAGCCCACGCTGAGCGGGGCAGGCCCCATGGCCACTCCACTGCAGCCCAGGCAGCCTTGCAGTCCTCAGGGCCCTTCCCTCACACATCCTGTGCTCTCAGCCTCCCTGGGAGCTAGTGGGCAGCGGGGCCAGGTGGGCAGCCCTACCTGCGCACAGCAGCCCGCTTCTGGACGCTGATGTTGTCCCACCACTTGGAAAAGAAGGAGATCTCGGACCAGATGAAGCGCCGGCGCGGGTCCTCCTGCATCTTCAGCACCATGCTGTTGAGGATGTGCTGTGTCTGGTCGTAGTAGTACTTGTCAAAAGTCTTGATCCAGCCTGGCAGAACAGGTGGGGGTCACCGTGGGGGGCCCAGGCTTCCCTGCCAGCACTGCAGGGTAGCAGCAGCTGGGCCAAGCCCTGCTTCTCACCTGGGTCATTGTGGGAGTGTGGCACCACAAACACCTGGAGAGGCTCCGTGTCCCACTCATTGGGCTCGTAGGTGATGTCGAAGCCCTGCTTCCAGACACCACCGTCCTGGTTGTCAAACGGCAGCAGGGAGTACACAGCCAGCATCTGTGGGTAGGAAACAGGGCTGAGAGACCCCTGAAAGAGTAGAGCATGGACCACGGAGCCATGGATGCCCAGGTATGGACCCCTCTCACTAGCAGAGCCACCAGTCGCTCACCTGCAGGTCTGGGCTCTGTCCCTTTCCCCCCAGAGCAAACTGGCAGTCTTGTGGGGACACGGAGAGGAAACTTGGGCGGCTCTCGGCGGGGAGCACCCAGGAATCATTCAGGGGGTGTTGGGGCATTGCTGGCTGCCCCTCCGCATGGGCTGTCAGCTCCAGCACCGAGTCCTTGATGTGGCTGATGATCTCATGGTTCTCCTCCAGCAGCTGCTCCAGCTGTTCGATCCGGTTCTGTAGCACCGAGATCTGGCTCTGGAGGCACAGAGGCCACAGCGAGGGTCAGGAGGTCACCCACAGCTGTGGGGAGCCTGTCTTGGCCCTGGCAGCTTAATGCCCAGAGGCCAGGACTGGCTCCCCGTGAATTTCCCCGGCTGAATGTCCCTGTTTGCCATCCCAGGACCCCCCTCAGTCACCCCAGACCGTCCAAACTCACCCTGGGGAAGTTGCCCCCGCTCTGGTGTCGTGTGGGGTCATGCTGTACCCGGTCCAGCATCAGGTAGAGGGAGAAGACGGCCACGCAGAAGATGGCAGCCCCACATACTGTCACCTGCTTCTTCAGCTTCATCCCGAAGGATGCGGGGACTCACCTGCGCCGAGAGCGGCGGGGAGCCAGCTCGGACAGCGCAGCGCTCGCCCAGGCCTCCTGCCTCCTCCTGCGGGAGCCCTCGCCGCGTCCTACTTGGCTTAATCCAATGTGGATATTTATATC
>VWZN01020583.1:47116-59619 GCA_013396955.1 Regulus satrapa | reverse complement strand
AGCCTGATGCTCCCGGGTGCCAGGGCTCCTACCCGCTGCAGGCAGCGGCGGTGGGACGGGCGGGCAGTGGGCAGCAGCAGCTGAGGCCTGGCCATTATTGCTGTCGAAGGGCACGGGTGGAAGCGGACAGGCCCAGGGGAGGCGGCAGGGAGCTGGGACACAAGGAAGTGATCCTTGGACGTAGCTCCGCAGGGGCCAAGGGCGGGAGGGGCAGGGGGATCTGTGCTGTGGCACAGACGGGGATCAGCCCTGGGGACAGAGCCAACCCTGCCCCAGCCAGCCCACCCTGAGCCACAGCAACCCAGGGATTTCACACGCTGCCCACCCGGGAGAACTCACAGCAGCAGCAGCTGTGAACCCAGCGTGGGAGACACTGCTGCCCGCGCAGGGCCAGTGTCAGGGGCCCCACTGCCACCAAACACCCCAGCACGGGGCACGGGACGGACGCAGGGCCGGGAGAGATGGTGCAAGACTGGGATGGGGCTGTGCTGGGATGGTGCCTACAGGACCATGCCTGGCTGCCCAGACCGGGGCTGGGGGACGGTGCCAGTGGGTGGGAGCTCCAGGCTGCTGCAGTGCAGGAAGGGGACAGGGGCAGAGTCCAGGGCCCCTCAGCCTCACCTGCCCTACCCCTGCGGTGCTGGGCAGGGAGGAGGGAGGGGCAGGAGGGCTCATCAAAGGGCACTTTGGTCTCTGATGAAGGCAGTCCTCTCGCTGTGGGCCTCGTAATCCTCACCGTCCGACTCAGAGGGACCCTCCTCCTGCCAGATGTCAGAGGGAAGCCCCTTGTAGGAGATGATCCCGCTGTCCAGGGCATACACCTTCACACCCCGCAGGCTGAAGCCTGAGCGTGCTTGCAGCACCAAGAAGATGGTGACAAAGATGATGACGATGAGGATGCAGCTGAGGCTGGCGATGAGGACAGGCAAGTTGACCGGAGGGGGGGTCTCGGCTGGTGCCTCGCCATCTGCCAGGGCAGGGGACGCACGGCTGCTCTGCGTCTGGTGGGAGCAGGAGAGGTCCAGGCTGCTGAAGTGGGAGTGCGCAGGACAGGTGAGGCACTGGTTGGGGCCGGGTCCTGCACAGGTGGCACAGGAGGGGTGGCAGGGCAGGCAGAGGTGGGGTGCAATGGGCTCCACGCTGTTCTCCAGGTTGTAGTGTGTGCTCTGGACACCAGGTGCAAAGCCAGGAGGGCAGTGCTTCAGGCAGCTCTTCTGGTGCAGGTAGTAGCCCTCCTCGCAGACTGTGGGACAGGCAGGGTCAGCGGGGGCTGGAGGCTGCCCCTGCCCACACTCCCTCCCTGCTGTCCCCCTACTCACCCACACAGGTCTGGCTCGGGGTCAGGGTCTTGCAGCCACTGCTCTCCAGCTGGTTGGAGAGGCTGGGGGAGTCGGTGGCCGTCCCATAGAGCACGAGTGTGAACTTGGTAAGCGTGCCTGCAACGATGCAGCGTGAGGACCAGAGGTGCCCACAAGACCACCCATGCCCATGACAGGCACAGGGAGGGGGCTCACGCTGGTCACCCGTCCTGGCTGCAGGGGTCAGCAGGGCTGTGCCCACCACCGGGCAGAGTGCCTCTTGTGGGGCCATGCCCCTGCACAGGAGTCCCAAGGGGAGGGGGCCATGCGAGCTGGCATGGGATCTCCTTCTGCCTGGACTCCCCCTACCCCAGAGGGGCTGCAGCACCACCCCAAATGCCCAAGTCCAGCCTCTCCCCAGCCAGATCACCCAAAATATCCAAGATGCTACTGGCCCCTCAGCTCAGGAGCAGAGGAGGGAAGCTGGGTGACCACACCCCAGACCTGGAGGGAGGCAGTGGATGGGGAAGCACACCCCTACCATAGTTCTTGGCATCGCTGGTGTTCTCGATCTCCAGCACCCACTCTCCGGAGGGGTCCTCATCCCACGAGTGTGTCGTCATGAAGGCCCAGTCGTTGAAGCCGTCGGCCGAGAAATCGTGGGGCCTGAGCAAGGGAGGCAGGACGTGGGTGTCAAGGCATCCCAAACTCGCCAGGGGCCATCCCAGGGCCCCCCACAGCCCAGCACCTACCGGGCAGCCAGGAGGGTGGAGCGGGTGCCCATGGGGCTGACCAGGTGGATGGCCAGGTCCCCCCGCCGGTTGTAGGACAGGGTCAGCCTGGCCTGCGCGTGCTCCAGCCGGCTGATGTAGTTGGCTTTCCCCAGGCAGGCATCCACTTTCCGCCGTACCTCGAGGCACTTCCCAATGTCCCTGCCGAGGACAGGCCTGTGTGATGCCAGTGCCAGAGCAGGGGGACGTGCCACAGTCCCCACTCCTTGCTGTGGGGCTCTGCAGCTGTTGTGGGGACTGGGCACCACGGCAGCCAGAGCAGAAATTAAATCTCCACTAGGTCAGAGTGGCACCAGCACTGTACCATTCCCAGATGGGTGCAGGCAGGAGAAGGGGTGCCCCAGCCCTTGGGCACGGGGAGGGAGAACTGCAGTGCCCAGTGCTGCCTCCCCAGGCGCCGCCCCAAGCCCTGAATAGGCCCTTTATTCCCTCCTTTATTCCCTCGCTGCAGGCCAGCTACACCCTGCATGGCACAGCCAGGCATGGGATGGGCAGAGACATCCCCAGCGCGCTGCGGGCGTGCGGCTGCTCCCCCTGACGCTGGCCCTGGCGCCAGCACAGGATGTGCCTGCTGTATCCACACAGGGCTGGCTCCCCAGGGGGGTCATGGCAGGGCCCAGCCCTAGCACAGGAACATGATCCCCCCCATCCAGGAGCCCCCAGGGAACGCCCTGGCCACAGACAAGACTGCACATGCTGCACTGTGGCGGCAGCAGCCAAGCAGGAGTCAAAGGAGCTTCTGTCTGCCCCCTGAAAAGCCCCTCTGTCCGAGACAACTCGTGCTGGCTGCACCCCAGCCGCAGTGCCCCAGTCGGTCCACGCTCACTGGCCCAGCCCCGCAGCCAGGAGGCTCATCAGTGACCTCAGAGCTGGATGGCTGGAGGTGCCCTGCCCAGCTCTCCCCAGGCTCTCGCAGGAGGATGCTCCAAGGGTCTCTGCAGCAGTTCAGGCACCGAGACTGTCCCTACTCCCTGCTCTGGCCCCGAGGATCCCAAGCTCCCGTGCAGAACAGATGCTGAGTGATCGCACTGGGCTCACCAGCCCGTACCTGGGCTCTGCAAGGATGTCAATGACACACTTCCTCTGAGGCCCCACCGTGGTCCAGTTCTTGGCCAGGCTCACCATGGCCCCGGCATCCAGCAGGCCGTAGCCGTACGAGTGGCTGACTGTGGACAGAGAGGGGGTCAGTCCCGGGGCAGCCAGCAGGGGATGTTTGCCTGGCCGTGCTGCCTCCTTCACCCCCCTCTGCCTCAGCACCCCAAGGCCAGGCTGACGTGGGAGGCTGGGAGGTGCTGGCCCCACCCCAGCACCCCGATACCTTTGCGACCAACGCCATTGGTGACCCAGTCATTGGCGTTCAGGTGAGCTGGCTTCGAGGTCTGCACCACCAGATGCTGCATGTCCCGCCAGGTCAGGTTCTTGCTACAGGGAGACACGGAGCTCAGGTCAGTGCTACTTCCTGCTGGCCCCAGGCAGGTGCACGTCCAGGTGCCGCTGCTGCGTGGTGCCGGCACAGCCGCCCCCATCCAGCCCCTCTGCCCATCCCTTACTTGGCCTCCAGGGCGAGGGCGATGATGCCAGCGGCCAGGGGCGCCGAGGCCGATGTCCCTGTGTGCAGCTCAGTGCACTTCTGTCTGAGGTCGGTTGTGACCTGTGAGGAGGAGCGACAGGGCAGGAAATGCCGCGGCACGTCCCACCCCCGGAGCCCCGGGCCTGGGGACAGCAGCAGCCCCACTCACAATCTGCTTCTCATTCTGGTTGCCGCTGCTGTAGGTGGTGGCGAGGGTGGAGGAGCAGGCCTCGCTGTACCAGGGCACGTTGCCGTACTGGGTGGTGCTGCTGATGGACAGCGTGTAGATGCTGTTGGTGTAACCGTCACAGTTGCAGCTGTCATGCTCACGGCCCCCATTCCCAGATGCCCAGACGAAGATGGAGCCCAGCCCGCCTCGGCCCTGGCAACAGAGGCAGGGTGAGGGCAAGCACCAACACTGCCACACACAGGGAATGCCATGCTGGAGCTGGGGACAAGTGCACGGTGCCAGCCTGAGTTGGACAGACAGAGCCGGTGCAGCTGGGACACAGGGGACAGCAGGACACCCCGGTCACAGCCCACCAACCTGGGTGCCCTCACCAGCACCATGCTATGGAGGGTGCCCAGCACCTCAGCAGGGGCCTCATCCAGGGCTCTCCCAGTGGGTGACACACCATGAAGCAGGAGGCCCAGACAACGTGAGGCTTCCAGGAGCCCAAATCTTTTTCTGCTCAGAAGTCAGCCGGCCTGTCTGCATGGAATGACAGTCCATGCACAGTGCCTAGCAGAGCTGCGGGTGCCCACGGCGCAGTCCCGGCCATGCCCTGACACCAAATGTCCCAGAGGAGGGACAGAGCCAGCATGGCACCACATCCGTGTCTCTGCAGGGACTCCCGGGCAGAACATGACACAGCTCCCCAGGCGGGTGACACTGCCAGCACAAAGGGACAGCGGGAGAGGATGGATGGATGGAGGAAGAGTGGGTGAGCAGCTGGCACAAAACCAGACAAGATCCAGGAGAGGGCTTAGGAGAGCAGGCAGAGAGCATCCCACACAGGAGCCCTCACAGCATGAGATAACACCACATGGGAGGAGTCCTGACTCAGAACCATCACACCGGAAGAACAGGAAAAACGAACAAAGCCTGATCTTAGAGATGGGCTGGAAGATGGCTTACCCTGGGAGGGCCAGGATAACAACCAGGGCACGCAGAGGGAAGGGAGACTGGGGGGAGGGCAGGAGCAAGGCCAGTGCTCCCTCACCAAACCCTCCTTCTCACCTGGCTGACCCCACGGAAGAAAGCCTCCTCTGCCAGCCGGGCCGGGCCATCCACAGTCTTGCCGTCGTCCTCAGGGCCCCAGCTGGCACTGTAGATGTGGATGTGGTTGGGGTTGAGACCCAGGGAATGGGCCTCCACAGCATCGGTCACCTCCCCATCCAGCATGCGCACACCTAGGGCCAGAGCGCAAATGTAACCGGGGCCACCGGCTGGGGCAGAGCGGCCACGGCGCCCCGGTGACAGCCCCCCAACCCTGCTGCCACCTGTGCCACGCGCTGTCACAGGGCTGCTGCCTCCAGCAGCGCCAGGCCCCGGCTCCGCTGCTGCTGCTGCAGCCACTCAGGGCGCAGAGGAGCCGGCGCAGGGCAGGGCAGGGCAGCACCCACCTCCGATCCTGGCGTTGTAGGCCACGCCAACACCACAGATGCCATTGTTTGCCACGGCAGCCACCTCCCCAGCGCAGCGCGTGCCATGCCTGCAACCCAAAGAGGACCAACACACTCATACGGGGTGCGGGGAGCACGGAGCCCAGGCTGCCTCCTGCCCCCCGAGCCGGGCCGCCAGCGAAGGCTCCTCTATCTCCCTCCTGCTCCAGAGCCAGGGCACTGAACAGCCCCCCTGGCTCTGGGCAGAAAAAGGACGCTGCTGGTGTTAAAAGGGGAGGTGAAGGGTTCCCCAAGCAGCCTGTGTGGGGTGGCACTGCACTACGTCCCTGCCACACTTAGGCTCTGTATCTTTACCCCACCGGCCTCACCTGTTGTCGTTCATCTGCGTGTAGCGGGGCTGCGGGTCTGGGTCCTGGTCATTGACATCAAAACTTGCCCCTGGGTCCTGGAAGGCAAACTGGACACTTGGAGACTGTCTGCCTTAGCCACGGAGCCCCACTGCCTTTCCTCCACGCCTGCACTCCTTGGCCTGAGGCTGAGCTGAGCAGGGTGGGCAGGCTCAAATCCCACCCCCATGTCCCACCATGGGGGGCACCAGCCCCATATCTCACAGCTCTGGGGCTGCCCTGCATGGACACAGCTGCCCAGACGAGCTCCCATGGCATTCCGCCCCGCACCATCACCCAAACTCACATAGTTGGCCTCCAGGTCAGGGTGGTTCTTCTCAATGCCATCATCCAGGATGGACACCACTATGCCCTTGCCTGTGTATCCCTGTTCCCAGGCCTGACGCACATTCAGGTCCCGCTGGTTTGTGTTGTACTGCCAAGAGAAGCCTTGCTGCTAAGAGATGCACCCAGCCATAGCCACCGTGATGGTGTGAGCCCAAAACCCACCCCGCTCTCACACTGCTCATCTCTGGGTTGGAACAAGGAACCCCAGGGACCTGGGCACAGGACTGGGCACAACTAGCTGAGAAGGGCTGCTCAGAAAGCAGGACTGTGCCCCAGGCTGTGCTTGAGTCCCACAGACAGGGCACCCTTTGCAGAGATGGGGCTCATGCCCAAGCTCCAGGCAGAAGCACGGACCCATTCCCGGGCCAGGCAAAACGCTGCACACCTCCCAGTGCAGCCCTGGGCTCCCCCCAGCCCTGCCAGCGCTGCAGCCAGGAGCCACAGCTCTGCGAGCAGAACCTCCTCCCTGGAGTGCTCCCAGAACACAGCACCGGGTGGCTGCCCCAGGCTTTCCCCCTCCTCCTCCTCCTCCCTCCTGCCAGCCAAGCAGCCGCTGCCTGACAGCAGCTCCTGGGCGGCCCCGTGTGTGCCCCAACCTCGCACCCACACCCACGAGCAGCTGCCCCTTCCTCACCCGACACTCACCAGGTACCACTGCTGCGGGAACTTGGGGTCTGTAGGCTCCATGAAAATGTCTCTCTTGGTCCTGCGCTTCGCCACCTGCTGCTCCAGCCACTGCACCTGAGGGCACAGAAGGCATGGGGACCCCTGCCAACCCCTCGTGCCACAAGATCCTCACGAGCCCAGCCCTCGCCCTGCCCGGAGGGGGGTTCTCCAGGCAGCTCAGTCAGCTCTCCCCTGGCAGAGTGGCTACTGCCACCCCTAGTGCGGCCCTGCGGGCCCTCTGCCTGGCCGTGCCCTGCAAAGGCTCCCAGTGGAGCGGGACAGAGTGCCAAGCTCTGCTGAGACAAGGGCTGCTGAGACTGCCCCGCCACACCGTGTGCCTTCCTGGGCTAAAGCCAGAGGATGGGGAAAACAGCAGCCCCCACACTCCACTGCTCTGGGATCTGGTTATTGCCCTGCACACCTCGTCCTGCGTGCAAGCACACAGAGCTCTCCTGGGCCCTGGGATTGCAGCAACCCAGGGGCCGATGGCCTGGCTGGCCCCACCAGCCCCCCGCCCTCGCCAGGCACGCAGTGGGCTCCCACCTGCCTCTGCCAGAGAATGGTGAAGGCAGCTCAGCCCTGTCTGGTGCCCAGCACTGGCTCGCGTGCCTTTGAGAAGCGCCCGGGCCCAGAGTCGGGCCCTCCCTGCTTGTACCTGCGGCTCCCTGGCCAAGCGGCTGTGCCAGGGCTGGTGGGGTGAGAGGGAACGCTTCGCCACGCCGCGGTGCCGAAAGTGGTAATAGTCACCGAAGATCTGCAACACAGAGATGCCACTCGTGGGACAGGCGTGACAGCCCGGCCTCCCCGATTCTCTGCACCCCGTATCTGCAGTCCCGAGCTCCAGGGCTGTCATGCACTGGCCGGGCCCTCCACTGCGCAGGGGCTGGTGAGGCTGATGGCCAGCACTCCGGGTGGGACCTCCTGTGAGGAGTTGCAGCAGCTGGGAAGACCCTGGAGTATGCTCAGGAATGCAGCCACTGTGCACCTCACCCTCCTGCAGGTCCCCACACAGCAGCAAGTGTCACACTGTCCAAAAAAGCTGCTGCCCTAGCAGGAAGGCCCCAGGCAAGCAGGGGCAAAGAGGGACAGGCCTTTCAGAGTCAGCCTGTGAGAGACACCAGACCCAGGAGATAAACCCACTGCTTCTCTCCCAGTGCCAACCAGCTCCTCCTGGAAAAGGCCTCTGCACCTCTGGACACGCCGCTGGCTTCTCCTCGAGTGCCCCACTGGAGGAGTGGTGGAACACTCACCCAGTGCCAGACGCTGCCTGGGGCACAGCCAGCCTCAGCAGGGCACAACGGAGGGCAGGCAGGCTTCCAACCCCAGCAGAGTCCAACTCCCACTGCCAGGCTGCCGCGCCGTGCTCACCCCAGCTCCGCTCCCATGTGGGGACAGCCCAGACGGGGACGCCAGCACAGCCCAGCTGGGGCAGGACGGGAATCCAGCACAGCTGGTGGGGCCAGGAGGCCATGCTGCCGCCCAGATGGTTATTTTTAAACCTCAAACTCTCTCCAGTGCTGTCATTTCCGTGTCCCCTCCTGCACATCCTGGGGCTGACGGCCACAGGGGCCCCACCCTGGCCACCCAGGGCCTCCCAGCTCAGCAGCCTGCCCCAACTGGGGAGAAGGGGCCAAGCACGCACCCAGGCCCCTGAGAGGCACAAAGCCCAGCCAGCAGCCACAGGCAGGATCCAGAGACCCAGGCTGGAGGGGCTGCGCTGCAAGGGCTGTAGGAAAATGAGGACATCTCACCCTCTTCCATCTCAGGCCTCCCCAGAACGGTCTGTTTGGGGCTAACAAACCCCCCCAGCTTATTAGAGCACTGCAGATGTGCTGCCAATTTGGACAGGCTGGGCTGAGCAAGGTGCACCCAGCCGAGCACCTTCAGGCCCGGGGCAGCAGCCGGCTCTCCCGGGTATGCCCTCCACCCCAACTCTGGAACCCGCTCCCCTGGCACACCGTGTTCCCCAGGACAGCCCAGGATGCCTGTCAGTTCAGAGCCCTCGAGGAGGTGTCAAGGTAGAAAGCCTCTGCACAGGGCTGGTGAGAGAATGCAAGCTGCAGGCTGCTTGTCCTCCCTCAGCGTCCCTCACCCCCTCCAGGGGTAAGGACAGACCCCAGATTGTTCCTGCACACGGATCTCGGCTCTGACTGCTCATCCAGCTGGATTAGGTCTGCCCTGACGCTGTGGTGGCAGCCGGGAGCTGCCCACACACTTCCACCCTAATCTCCACCATCCCTGGCCTCAGCAAGGGCAAAGCCACCCCCATCTCCCTGTGTCCCCGGTGCCAGTTCAGTGCTGCTGCCTGAGCCCGGGCCACAGCTCGTGAGCACCCCGCTCCCACAGCCAGAAGGTTTTCGGTCTGTCTGCAGTGGAGCACCATGCTGCACCTGCAGCCCAGCGGTGTGGGACACAGGACCACGCCCTGCCAGGATGGCACAGCCCAGGGGTGGCACCACCAGCGCCTTCCCCAGCGACCCTGGTCCGGGGGGGGCAATGCCTGCGCCCCCGTCTCTGCACAACCCCAGCAGTGCAAACCCCCCACAGCCATCACTGCCACACGCAGCTCCCCAGCCCCCGATCCCCCGCTGTACCCTGCGTCCCCCTAAGCCTCCCCAAGGCCGCTGGAGCCAGTGGTGGGCACTGTCCCAGCCTGCGGGCAGCAGCGCAGCCCGGCGTGTGCCAGGACAGCACAGCTCCGGGGACAGCGTCCACACCCCAGGCTGAGGTCAGGATCCTCTCTGGAAAGGACGCTGGGCCCTCTCACTTGGGCACTGCCAGATGCACTCAGTCGCCCCACGGGCAGCCTGGCTGCACGTCCTGTCCCAGTGGCACACACCCCCGGCAGCAGCCCAGAAACCTGCGAGGGACAGCCAGGCTCTTTCCAGCCACGCTCTTCCCACTGGACCACCACGACCCCTCTGCAAAGCCCAGGCCAGCCAAACCCTCTCCGGTAGTGCAGACAGCGGGACAGGCTCCAGAACGGGAGAAAACACGCCCAGACCAGAAGCTCCTGCCACGTGGGGCTCTGCTAACAAGGGCAGGCTCACTGCTGCGAGGGGATGGGAAGGGGTGCCAGCCTCCAGCTGCAGACCCACAGGGCAGAGCTGGCACACAGCCTCTGTGGCTCACAGGGATGGAACTCATGACAGCACTGGGCCCCGCACCGTGGAGATGAAGCCACAGCACCTGTGTCCCTCGGCCCTGGCAGCAGCCTGGGACAGGCACCACAGCACGATGAGAAGCACTGCCAGGAGCAGGCTGATGGCACCTCGGCCCCATCCCACTCCGAGGGGTCTCATCAGAGATCCAGTCTGGTGGGACATGCCACTCTCCCAGTCCCCTGTGCGTGGCAGCTGCCCTGGCCTGACAAGTTCTTTCCCCTGAGATCTGCTCTGAGCCACTTCCACACTGACAGCAGCTGCCTAGGGCCATGCCATGGCCCACCCAGCACAGACACCCTCACGGGGCCATGCCACAACCCCCACAGCTCACTCCTACAGCACAAGTCCTGGAGGAGTTGGGACTCCCAGACCCAGAGGGCCCTGAGCACCCAGGGCTCATGCAGGGCTCCTTTTGGGTGGCAGGACGAGATCCTGCTGGCTCCTGCAGCAGCCACCTTCCCAATGCTTCCAGCAGCTGCTCACAGCGAGGTCCTGACACCGCAGCCACCAGTTGTGCAATTTCCTCTGGGATTTCACCCTGCACTTCCTTCCTGGAGAGACAGCTCACTCCCAGCACAGCCACGCACACTGCCTGGTCCCTGGCTGACGGCAGGGAAAGCAGAGCGCTGGGGGGACCCGCTGACACCTTCTGCCAAAGACAGTTTAGGGGTAAGAATACACAGCTGCTGTCACACCCCTCTGGAGACAGCTCAGAGGCGCTGCTGCTGTCCCGCTGAGCCGAGCCCGTGCTGCACTGGGCAGCTTGCTGTGGGAAGCAACAGTGGAATCTGCTCCATCCATCGTCACACAGCGCTTCCAGTCCAGTTCCTGCACCAGGATGGGCTTTTCCTCCCCCCCCGTGCCACGCTGTGCCATGTCACCAGAAGGTGCCAGTGACAGGGGCAGCCCTAGCTCCATACAGTTAACTGCCCCCATCAAAACAAGGCAGCAGATGCTGGAAGGCCACAGCAAACAGGCACAAACACAGAGTGGCTCTGCTGCCAAAAAGAGCAGGCCCCAAGCCAGCTCTCAAACTAAGCTCAGCGCCTGCCCAGACCATGGCAGAGAGCACCAGTTCCATGAGAAGAGGGAAGCAGGAGACTTACCGGGCCTAGGTTGAGGAATCCATGCTTCCTGGCCAGCCTGTCAGCCTCCTGGGGTCCTGCAGGAACGAGCACAGCCCAGGTGTTGGTGTAAATATGCTGGGCCAGCACCTCCTGGTCCAGGAGAGTGAGGGCTACCACCAGAGTCCAGAGCAAGAGCAGCGAGCAGGGCCTCAGATCCATCAGAGTATCTGGGTTCCTCAAGCTGGGGAGCAGGAGGGTCCTGGGAGCAGCAGGTCCAGCAGCCTCCCAGTGTCAGCACTCCGAGGCACACCGGCCTCTCTGCCCTGTTGGTCCCAGCTCAGCCCAAGCCCACATGGGGCCGAGCCCACAAAAGCACGGGAACAGACCGTCCAGGACAGAAGCACGATCTGCAGAGAGACAGGACAGTGGTCAGGCCCAGGGCACCTTTGCTCAGACCTAGGGAGGGCAGGCTGCACCATGCGGAGACATGGGCCAGCCCGTGGGCGAGGGGGCCCTGGCACACAGCCCCTGCTGCCCCCGTGGCACACCGACAGCCACCGAGTGCCTGGCTTGGCAGGCTGCCCACGCGTCTGCTCCTGCCTGGAGCTGCTGTTTACCTTGCCTATTACCCAATGTTTGCTTATAAACACAGGGGATCAACCAGAAGGAGAGGAGGGCACCAAAGGAGGGGAGAGGCGAGGCACAGGACACTGTTCCTCCTGTTGCCACTACCCCTGCTCCAACTGGATGGGACTATCTGGGTACAGAGGTGGAAGCAACCGGGATGGGAGGCCTGCCTCTCCAGTCACAAGGGAGACCAAAGGAGATGTCCCCGGTGCTGTGCGAGGAATCCCAGCAAAACGAGAGACTGGAAGGAGGAAGGTCAAGGGGAGCTCCCGATCCCCAGCTAGCACAGCCCCAGGCTCTCACCTCCACAGCCATTGACCAGGCAACACCTGGCAGCCATGGCAAGTGCTGTGCTGCTGTCAGCAGCAGCAGCTCAGCGCTGCCCTTGCTCTGGAGCACAACATGGTGACACTGGTGTGACTCATCCCTGCAACCCGGTGGAAACCGGGACCAGGAAAAGGGGCACACCGTCACCTCCAGCATGAACCCAGGGACGCCCAGGAACAGTTCACACCTTCTGGGAGGGCAAGCACAAGAAGGTTGTAGGGAAAGAGCAGGGGGTGACCCACCCGGTGTAAGGGAGGCCATGACACGATGGTGCCAGGGTGAGCGCCACACCCGGAACTCCAGAGGGACCCGGGAATATCTGGTCATGCTTCAGAGACAGCTGGAGAGGTGAGAGCCGGCAGAGCCCAGAGGAGCCACATCCCCCCTCCGTCCAAGAGGACAGCGAGCTGGCAGCCTGTGGTGCTGCCAGAGGAGAGAGCTCCTAGACCCCGCCGCAGGCTACTGCACAGACAGGGCAGAGACTCCGGGACACCGGGGGTCCCCCGGCAGTGACTACATCTCGGCCAGCCCGGGCCGGACACCTTCGCTCCGCCGAAGCACCCGGGGCCGCGAACACCCGTCGGGGCAGCACGGCAGCCCCGGGTGCCAGGGCGCCAGGGCCCACGGCACAGC
>VWZN01020581.1:184645-213275 GCA_013396955.1 Regulus satrapa | reverse complement strand
AGCGTCTGCCGGCCAAATCATCTCGTCCGCAGCCGGGCACGGCGCTGCCGCCTCCCCGCACCTTCCCGCCTCGGCAGGTGTGCTGCCTTGGCTGCTGCGCCGCTTGCTTCCCATCTGCATCTTCCCGACTTTTTCTTCTCGCTAATAAAAATGCAGCGCTTAAGCGATCCGAAAACGAGCTAGTGTTTTGAAGCAGACCAAGTTTTAAAACTGGGGGGAAAGAAATCAGAAGTTTTAAGTAGCTAGGGACTGTTTCGCTAGAAGTAGGAAGAAACAGTGCTGCCACAAAACTATGAAGCTAGCATGCATTTCAAGTTATTAAAGTTTCAATAAGCCTGCCTGAATATCTGGAAGAAGTCACCGAAGCTTACATTGCGAGTGTAACGTTACATTAACGTAGCGTTATAGGTCAGCAAGATGAAAGGTGTGGTTCTCATAATTATCAGGATGCCTAGTGTGAGCTAACAAAACCACATACACCGCAAAGCTGTGTAATTTATGACTCGACATGGTGCAGGCATGCCATTGTGATATTTTGGGGTTATTTTTAATCTCAGATTCTTAGCTTTTCCTATAACTTCCATCACATTACACCAGAAAAGCTTATGGGAAATAGTTCCCCCCAAAATGAAAGTTCATAAGTCATCTTTTGCGTCCTTTGAGCGGATTATCAGCCCTTAGGTGCCACAGCCTGCAGGGTGTCAGAGAAGATACAGTCCTGCCCACGTGGTCTGTGCGTTGCTGCTTGAGTCCCAATAAGCAGTTCTGAGACTTCTTTGCACAGAAGAGAACTTTGTTGAAATACTGTAGATTTTACATAATTGTATATTTAATCATAGAGCCAATATTAATTACTTTTTCCTTTTCTCAAAGTTGGAGTGTTATGGATTGAGCATGTGCACATTTAATGGTGTGTGTAATTTGCCAGGACTTCCAGGACACACATCTGAGGCTCTGCACGTAGTGTTACACAAGCAGCTGATTTGAGTACAAACTGGTGGGGTATGACATCAGGTTACTCGTGCTTCCTTTTTAATGTTTCACCTCTCCATGACAGCAGGTTGAAATTGACCTGCTTGTGAAGACAAGATGTGGCAATGTTACCTGTATGAGACACATTGGGAAAATCAGCAGGGAGCTGAACCAGTGATACCTTGTATGGATCCTGTTCTTTCTTATATGAAGGCTCAGCTCTATGGTTTGTGGTGTGTGAGGAGCTCCTGCCTCAGCCTAAAGGGTGGTAATCTGTGAAAACTCACCAGCTAATGCTCAGCTGAAAGGTGATTAACCTTTCTGAAAGCAACTGGGAAATAAAGAACTAAACATCTGAATAGGAGCGTATGTTGGAATTACTTTCTCAGTAAGATGATGTAAACAGTGTCCAGCTTTTGCCATCATACAGGCCTAGAAATGTCCGCTGAAATGCGTTGCTATAAAAATTGACTCTTGCTTTGGACATTCAGCATGTGCTGCAGGAATAAAGAAAACTTGATTGAGTTATATTCCGTTATTAGTTTAAACTGAAGTGGGTGATTGCTGGGCAGACGGTGTTGGAGCGCAGATAACAAACTTGATGCTGCACTCAGCTGTGTGTGGAGAGGCATGTATGGCACAGGCTCTAGGTGGTCTGGCTGCTGCAGTGCTGCTGCTCTGCCACATTTCACAGGATGGGTTAAGTGTTCACATCATCAGCGGAGCGCTGGTAGGGACGTGGCTGTTTCTCAGAGCTGTACTGCGTATCTGAAAAGTGGGAGCAAACCCTCAATCAAGGGTTTTGGGTTTTTTTTCAGTCAGCCTTTGGGAAAAATCTCAGTTTAGCATAAGGAAATAGGAAAAGAGATAATGGGAAGAAAGTGATGCACTGGAATTGTCATCTGAACATGACAAAGTACTTTTCTGTCATGTGGGTAGCTACTCACTGGAACAAGTTGCCCAGAGTGATTATGGAGTCTCCCTCACTGGAGATGCTCAAGAATCATCTGGAGGCAATCCTGCACCATGCTCTAGGATGGCCCTGCTTAAGCAGGGAGGTTGGATTAGATGACCCACTGTGGTCCCTTCCAGCCTTACTTGTTCTGTGAAACACTGTTGTGGCATTATGGAGGCATTTCTGAGCAATTTGGCAGTTGCTTTCTTTGCTTATAATACTAATAAATAATCATATCATAATGAAATAATTCAGTGTACAGTGGTGTGGTTGGTTTGGTTTTTTTTCCCCACATACATCTTAGTGACCAAGTAAGAGTTTACTTGTCAGTGTGTATAATCTGGGAGAGTTGTGGCCACTGGACAAAGTATTCAACTTCAAGTTGGTTCTGGGTGCACATCAGCTGCTTTTTGCGTTTTGCATTTATAGGTCAAAGACTTGTGAAGTGTTGAGCTAACTCGGAAGCACCGCTCTGGGGTCTTTCATAAGGCAGGCCAGGCCCTTTTGGCATCCTCTGCAATGAGACTGTGTTCTGCAGTCCGTAGCAATACTACTAAGCAGTGCATTCACCTTTTCTGTGTCTCACAGCTGGAAATGGATGTTGATTTAAAACTGCTGATTTGTAAATACTCCTCTGTCAGCTTTTTCTACTAGCACGTTGTCCAAGCAACCTGAAGTGCTGTTATCTTCCCTGCAAGTGTGCTGAGAACGGTGGCTTTTGGCCTGCCTTGCTAGGCTGTCTCCCTGCCTCTTGCTTTTGTCTGCCCCGTCCTCTTGCAGGTAGTGTGGTTGACTTTCCTAACATGTCTAGTCCATGAGGAAAAGGCCAAATTTACTACAATTAACCAGATTCTGACTGTCAAATGGAATGCATTTAATTCCCCTTAGTGATCAAGAGTCAAGAGAGGAGGAGAAAGACCCCCAAACCCACCAATGCTGAACTGCCAAACATTCAGCTGTGGCAACATGGCAAGCTTTATTGCATTTCTACAGTCCCATAGTGTCTTCAGCTATGATGCTGGGACCAGCACAACTGCTTCCACAGGATGTTTCTGAAAATACACTTAGGTCTTCTGGGGCATTTTGAGCTGAGACACAATCCAGAGGGTCACACCTTTGGTGAGGTTTCTCCTTTTTTTTTTGTTGTTTTTGTTTTTGTTTCTCCCTCAATCTACCTGCAGTTGAACTGCACCCTCTAGAGTAGTGATTCAGATAGCTCCTTAGTTGCTAAGACAAAGTTTACTCTGATGCTGAAGGACCAATATTTTAAACTGAATCTCTTCATCAGGTTTTGACAACTTTTTTTTTTTTTTATAATTTGATTTTTGCATGGTATTTGCAGTAAAATACTTTAAAATCAGGTAAGGCTGCTGTTAGTATGAGGCACTATGGGGTCACTTGGTTCATGGTAAGTGCTGACATGGTTTATGCACCTATGTAGCTCTTTGGCTGTTATGAGCAATCCTGCCTCTCCTGAGGCTCAGTAAGTATTGAGGAAATAGATGTAAATGAATGTCCAAACATGTGGTAGTGGGCTAGAAGAGGTAAAAGAGTGGATAGGAAGAGATACAAAACATGTATCTGAAGACACTCTTACCTGGAGGTAGAGTTTAATAATAGTATTTCAGTGAGACTACTAAAATCTGAAGAGAAGAAAGAAAAACAATCTGCTTATACAGTAATTGCACAAAAAAAGGTGATCAACTGTTGGTTAACATTTCATTATAGCTTTGCAAGAAGTCCCAGTGCTGGATAGCTTTCAGTGGAGTATTTTTGTAGTATTGCTGTTGGAACTGGGGGCTTTTCAACAAGCTTGACTGATTCCTAAATACTGGGACGGGTCCTGCAACAGAACAGTACTTACTGTGGGAGCAGAGGCAGCTGCTTTTGTAAGTGGTAGGATTAGTAGGAAAAATAAAACTTCCTCCATAAAAGAATAATTGCAGAAGACAGACTAAAACCTTGTATATAAAATACTACCCATCTGGAAAGTTCAGGTCATATGGCGGGAGAAAGAGGCTTATGAATTTCCATGTCTTGTGGTAGCTTTGACATCTGCTGCCTTCAGTGACTTCAGGTCTTAATATTATGCAGTAAAGGGGCCAGATTCCCCAGCAAAGAGCTCAAGTAGTTGGATAAGCCATTGGCTGAATGCATATATCTTTCTTTAAGTTGTCCCTCTCAGTATTTTCTCAGGCATCCTTACTTTGATAGTTACAGGTGTTAAATGATGAGCTGGCTGTGAGCACGTGTTAAAATGTCATTTGGTATTGCTAAAATACAGTGGGCTTTGCTCCCCACTGCTGTGTTGCCCACACTTTCAGCAGCATCTTGGATGAAGTGCAGTCTGACAGAGGTGACAGCCTCTGTATTGGAGCCGACCACACCTTGTGTAAAACAAGCATAAGAAGATGCAACTGTTGAATGTTGCCAAAGATGAGGATGAGGGGCTACACACCAGCATCTCTGGAAGGCCTGGAAAACTTAAGTCTGTATGACAGGTTGTGTTCACTTAAAGCTGTGCTCTTCACAAGAGTGTGAACGTTTAGGTGGCTGCCATCATGTAACTTTCTCTTAGCATTTGCTCAGTGTGTAATTTAATATTTGGAGTTGAGACTGGCTGTTTTGAAAAGGTGGTAGGCCTTAACCTAAGGCTTTTTACATCAGGAGTGATGTGGCAGCTAGGTACATTGAATGCTCTCATTAGAATCTGGAAATAGAGGGCAGACCCATACTTACTTGCCAGTAATGTGCAAGATAAAACTTGCAAAATAAACAAACAATTAGGTGTATTTACCTTAGCAGGAGTACTTATTATTGTTCATGGAAAGCAACTTCCTACATTTATGGCTTTGTTTAGCTAAAGTTTATCCTCTGCCCCATACTTCTGCAACTGTAGCTTTGTTTCTTATTTTCGCAGCAAAGGATCAGTTTTCCAAGGTTGTTGGTTGTTTGCTTTGCAAGTTGGTATGGTAAGGAAGGCCCTTCTATCTCAGGAAGGTGTTTCTATCATAAAGTCTTTTTTTCACCAAAAGACCTAATCAGCACTTTTTCCCCCACATGTAATCTTGAGCAAAGCAGGTTTTTGGATAACTTTGCATTTACAGGTATGGCTTCTTCTATTCTTTGGGTTTAAATATAAATTTTGATAAAAAGTAAATATGACTCTTGTAAAAATTCTATTAATCATATGGAGAAAATGTCATTAAACTTAGACTAAACCGTAATTTTTTCATACTTCTGTGATATGAAATTTTTTCTTTCTCTGAGGTTACCCAGTGCATGGAGGATAAGATATAAAGTGTTTAATGGTGTAAAGACTGAGTCATATCTTTTCTGGGAAGGAAGGACTGAAAGCAAACATCTGTGAACATGCTGCAAACTGATGTTTAATTTTTAAGATTGAGGGTCTCTCATAAAGCTGATAGAGATTTTCTTCCTTTTTCCTCTTCTTGCTGGAGTGGCTTTGGGTGAGGCCCATTGCAGTGCTGTATCCACATGACTGGCAGGGATTGTTCCTCTTGTGTGCCAGCAGGTCTACAAAAGAGCTGGAAAATGAAAACCTGAAGAAACATCAGGTAATTTGTAGCAGTGGCATTACACCTCAGTTGTGTAGGGCGTATTTTACCTTTGTGGCAAAATTTATAGTGATTATCTTAATGATTATCTGCACTTCAGGCTTTGAGAGGATGTCTTCATAGCTATTCTCCAGTTCTTAGGAGAACTGTAAAATAATCAGGCTGCTGCCAGTCAAATTATCTTTTTTTTTTTCACTTCATAATTTCTTGAGGAATGTGAAATTGTATAATAAAAATAATAACTGTATAGTAAAAAATAATTTGAGGAAGGGGTGATGGCAGAAGATGAAGAAACATCAGTTCAATCTGAGACAGTCTTAACTACCATTCCTTCCTCTTCTAGAGTATAATGCAAATGCAAACAAGTAATCAGAAATATTTTGTGTCAAGCTGCAAAATACTTTAATGCAGAAGAAGGAAGCACTACAGGTCTGCTATTTACAGTGTACATTTTGTGTTGCTCCTGAATGTGCTAATTTTTTCTTTATTTATAATTGGTTTTATTGAAAAAACTATTTTTTTTACTGAGAATTAATTTTATTTATCTCTAGTAAGCACCAGTTATTCAAAATTTGGATGATAACCATCTAAGAAAATAGCTTCTCTGTACACTTTGAGAAAGACAGAGACAAAGATTTTAGTGTTAATTTCAAATGGCGACAATTAGAGAATTGATTTGATAAATCAGCTGTGTTTAACAATAAAGAGTCCTTGGTTTTAAAGGACTGTCTCAGTGAATAACTTCACATTAAAAATTAAACAACCAATTCCTGTTACTCAGTGTCTACTAATTCTATCTTGAGACTTCCAGAAATGCTTTGGGAGAGTACATACAGTTTATTACACTTTAGTTATGAGATGATGGACCAATATTCAGAGCTGTAGCATAGAAGAAATATTCCAGTTTATGGTTTAATGATTTTTCTCTTCACTATTAATATTTGTTTTCCCTGAATTATTACAAGGTTCCTTCTTAACTTTGTGCTGTGATAAACAAGGGGAATGGATTTTTTCCACCAGAGATGCTGATGACACTGCACTTGTTGTGTCTCTCATAAGTGCACAGGATGGAGGATGGTACTACTGTGCAGTTTCATTTCAGATACTGTAATTCAGTAAAGACTGAACTGACTTAAATGCGGGGTTAGTTGTATATTTTAATGTTCTGTTTTGTGTTACAAACGATGGAGTAGACACAGAAGAAGAAATTTACCAGTTCAAGGGAAAAGTTGAATGGGATTTTGAAGCCAAGTCAATCAGTTCTTTATGGACAAAGATATTAGAACTTCATTGTGTATGAATTTTGAAACAGTTACTCTGATTTTGAGAACTATTTCACTGTGTGCTAATCAAGGCTGTCTTATTTATTAAGACTTTTTTTTTCAAGAAGTGGAGCACTTTCATTTTAAAATACTAGCATTGCTGAAACTGCTCCAACACAATCTTTTTGGAGTTTTAGAGAATATTTGGACACTTCTGAGATATCTGCCCCAAGTACTTTGTAAAGCTTGAGTAAGCTACAAATGTTTCTGTTCCTTATGGAAATTATTTTGTTTTCCAGTCGTATTTTGACAGTTAGTAAATACTCCATGAATAAAATTTGAACCTCTGAATACTGCAGTGTGTGTAAAGGAGTATCACCTGTTTCTCCAGCAGTGTGTAATGTAGTCACTATCTTACTTTCTGGGAATTATTCTGATAGAAGCCATAACCCAGAAACAGGGAGGTGGTACATTTCAGATGTAAGAAATCCAGTGTCACTGCTATGAGATACATGAATGTTATCTCAGCCTCTTAGGGGCATTCAGTGTCAAAAACAACACTATTTAATTATTTCAGTCATTTATTGTGATGTAATCCTCCTGTGTATGTTCATCAGAGTGTGTGTATTAGTGCTGTGGAAGTGACCTCAAAATTCATTTAAAGGCTTCCTGTAGATTTCATATGTTTGCCTGCTGGCAGGTGGAAGCTGCATACCAGATTACTGAAGTCTACCCTTGCTTCCTTTGTCTTCAGATCAAAGAACTGACATTGATACAAGTAGATCTGATAACAAACTTTTAGGGAAACCCTTGAAGTTTACATGGTTTTGTAGCAATATGTTGGACAAGTGTTACAGCTTCTATAACTCACCGTGAGGAAAGTCTGCTACCTGATGGTTATACTGGGTTAACTGGGTGATGTAAGAGTTGTTAAGATCTCTATTTTGATGCACAAAATACCAGTGAACCATGCACATACCAGTTTATTTCAGTTTGGGACCAGGGAGTTTTTCTGTTTATCCTGTTATGCTCTGGAGGGTATCTGCAGAGCCTTTCTCCTGAGGAATACGGTTTTCATTGTCTGAACTTCTGTTTTTTTTGGTTTTTTTTTCCTTTTGCATAGAGTAAATTAGTGAGAAAGATGTGTGGAAAAGAAAAATACTAAGGGAAGCCCCAAATAATTGATTTTCCCAAGAAATTTATTTGGGTCATATTGCAAGAGCTTTCTGCTCACTTAGTAAGTATGTTAATGTGAAGAAGGTGGATTTGTGGAAGGGGAGTGAAAAATTTCCACAGCAGTGGTAGCACAGAAAGGGAGAGAGGCTCAGAAGTATGCTGCTCTGTGTGCCCAGGCTGAGGGTTATTCATCAAATGCAGAGTGCCATGGATGTGGCAGCATGGATCAGGCAGCTGACAGTGACAAATGCACCAAAAATTGCTTGTAACTGCTGTGATATTTGGAGGAAAAAGGAAAGCCTAAATGTGTTTAAAATAAAATCCATGGTTGCAGATCCTCCCAGGAGGAACTAAGAAGACTGTGGTCCTTACTGTAGTTATAAGTACTCTATGCTCCATGAGGCAAGGTAGCTGTGTGGTGAGTGAGGAGGATGGGAAGATAGTGTTACACAGAGTTTTTTTGTATGTACTTTCATTTCACAGCACTTTTTTAAGGAGTCTTCATTTTCCTGGGCTCATTATGAACAATTGCTGTACTTGAGAGAGACTTTCTAGTTGTGCTGTAGGACTCCTTGCACACAGTGGTAGCATTGGTAATACCTGTATTTTCTTTTTATCTTAGAACATCTCATAAGTTGGGTAAATACTCTCTTACAGGTGAGAAACAGTGACACTGTAGCTATATTAGTCCTCATACTTTATCTTCAGCAGCCATGCTTGACAGGGGTTCCAGACTTTGGTCTCTGTCTTAGGAGAGCTGTCTAGAGATGTCTACCTGTGCCTAGTGTTCTCATTTCATGTATCCAGAATAAGCCTTTCCTTCTGGGCAATTTTTTTGTTTGTTTTGGTTTTGTGGGTTTTTTTGTTTGTTTTGTTTTGTTGTTTTGGGGGTTTTTTTTGTGATTGTGAGGAGCCTGCCATCAGAACAAAGCACATACTTCATCTTTGCTGACAGTTGCCATGGGGCAGTTACCCAGGGCTCTCTTAAGACCAGACTGGGTGGGGAGATAAAGTCTGTGTTGGGTACTGTGAGCTGGGACGTAGTTATATGCCAGAGAGTTTTAGTGGCTTGCTCAACCTGCTTCCAGAGCCAGGGTAAATACCAACTGCTTGTTCAGGTATGTAACAATAGTTGAATGCACAGGATGGGGAAAAGGTATTTGTTGCTGTTACCTTCTGTGGATATTTTTGGTTGCACTCTTGTATATTAATATTAAGTGGCTGGATTTTAATGAAATCTAAAAAAAATTTGCATTGAATTTGAGTAGCCTTTACCTGAAGATTTTACTTCTGCAGTGATTTTCCTAACTCTGAGTTAGAAATCATTGTGAAAGAGATGGGCAAGAGGCTCTATATCTGCTCTTGCTGTATCTGAATTGTATATATGACCTCAAATGTATTTCACATATTGAAACAAGTATAATAAAAATGGCATGCATTTATAAAGTTAATGATTATTCTCAAGACACACTGGGTTAATTGATAGCTGCATTTTTTTTTTTCTCAGTGGTGACTTGACTTCTTCCTTTGTTTCTTTTTTAAATAGGAAGTGTAGTTCCGGTAGCATTGTCACCCTACTTCTAATTGATCCCACTGACCTCAGAAATGTAGTAGATGTAGTTAGTGAACCCTTCTGCTCCTGCTAATGGTGCAGTGTTCCAGCCACAGGATTGCTTACTACCACCAAACACTCTGGAAATGAGGGAATGCCTTTTCTCTGACCCTGCCTATATGGGAGCCATAACATCTGTATTTGGAAACCGAATCCCTTTGCTCTGCCTGCCCCTTAAAGCACAACCCCTTAATAATGGAAAGGATTGGAGTTTTGCCCGCAATGTACATGGCTACTAAAAACACTTGATACCTCATGAATTCAAGATTGAGCCCAAACACACAGTTTTGCAATTGCTTGTTCTGTAGTAGCAGGTGTGCATACATATTGAAAGCCTGTTAGTATTTGTTCATAATCTCTATGGTGTTGTGTGACTAGAACCATGGTGCAGAATTGAGTATACAGCTCTCTAGAAAGTATTGTCAGCTTGCGTGGTGTAATAATTTAAATTTTATTATGCACTCATTGTATACCATTAGACTTGCTATATTGATAATTAGGAACAATAATTCATGCTGATCTTTCCACATGTAATTTAAAAATATTAATTGTAATTGAAGACCAGGTTCATGTTTCTTTCAGAAGCCTGCAGAGCTGCAGGTAATTAGGAGAAGAAGAGAGAACTGAAGAGAGGAGGTTGGGAAGAGCCCACATACTAGTTCTGTTTTGGAAAATTTATGCAAGATAGTGAATTGCAGAGGTAGGAATTAAAAACCCAAACCTTTCAGTATTGGTACTTTGGGTCAATACCTGTGAGGGATTGTTCATTCTTTCATGATGGAAAGAGCGTCATACAAACCTGAGGTTGGAATGATTTTTTTTTTTTTCTGTCTGTGTCGTCCTGTGGAGCCAAGTTGGACATTTACGTCTTTCTTCTGTGCTATACTACTATTCAGCCACTCTCATCACCTGACACTTTTGCTTACTTGCCAAGCCCTGACTGGTGGTTTAAGGAAAGGGATTATAAATCTCACACCTACGTGGAAGAAACTCTGCTCCAGCAGTGTTTAGCTTTTGATAAGGAGTTCTGCTCGGCAGAGGATTCTGCTACGTGTACACATGGACCCCTGACTATGGTGCTTGGTGCCCCAAAGTGGTTTATCCTTGCTTAGAATGTACCCACCTAGAAAAGTGTTATATGTGCATTCTGTGGTAGAGTTGCTGGGTACCTGATCTAGGCTTTGTAGGGAAATCAGAAATTGCCTACTCTTCTGTTACTGCTTTAAAAAAACCAAAGTTTAAAAATCTCCATCCGGTGTCTGTGCTCACGTGCTGCTCGCCTTCTGACTGTTCGTTCTGTTCTCTTCTCCTGTTGCTCCACAGATGAGTGGTTGATTGGAGCCTTTGTCATGGCTGCTGCTTTTCTGTCCTGGAACCACTGAACCACTTCGTCCTGTAAAGTCTCAAAGCCTTGTTTCCTTGTGAATACCGGCTGTTCTAATTTATTTATTTTTAGTGCTCTGTAGAGCAGGTGTAGCTTAGGAATAGGACACTGAACATAGACATAAGAGGATATATTGTACTTGTCTTGTTCAGGCCCCTGTATTAACCATATAAATACACATAGAAGGTGCTTTTCTGAGAAAATAAAGAAACAGAGTATAGCAAAGAGTGAAGATGAAAAGATGAAATTGAAGCAAGGGAGAAATGGAGTTTGCAAAAAACAAACGAGTCTGCTTTCTAAAGTGAGGTCTTGGTTGGGGTTTTTGAATCTCATAAGCTGGACAGTTACCTGCCTGAAAAGAAACCATGTTTTTTATTGGTAGGCAGACACATGTCTAATTTTGGAGCAAGTATACAGTATACAGCAAGTATACACTCTCTTTATCCTGACTCACTTTGAGGTTGAATGCTTGGGTTTGTTAAGGCAGTCTGCTTAAGGCATATACTTGATGAGATTCAGAGCTCTTAATGAGTGTTTTAAGTATTTTTAGTTCATACCTACAAAGTCCTTATCTAATTTATTCTGAAAACCTTTCTTGTTTATATTACTAAATACATCCTGATATCAGATCAGTTCTGTGGGTTATTGTAGCTGTCTTTTCAAGCTACCTCAGTACCTCTTTTGAATTTCCCTCCTTGCAGGTGACCTGTCGCACTGCTCAGTTTTAACTCATTTTGTGTAGATCATGTTCATGAAGAGCTGCGTTGATGATCTAGATGTGGATAACTCCCCTCTGTATTTTCATTTTGAATCAGAACTTCACAAATCTGAGAGCTGAATTCTTTTGCTTAGCTTTTCTCCTCAGGATACTGAGCACTGAATGTTCAATCCAAAGGACTGGTTCTGTTACTGAATGTGTGTGCTGAAGCACTCCTGGTAAGTAAGCAATCTCCTTCTCAGATATGACATATCCTCTTCCTGCTCGTTCAGAAATACTGTAGCCTTTCTCTTAAGGTCAATTCTAAAGCCATCCCTTTTGGAGTCCTAGAACTTGTTAAATGTTGGGCTGGTAGCCCATCCTTCCTAAACAAACGTTGTTTTGTTACTATTGTAGCAGAACTTACATTTTGCCCTTTTTTCCCTGTCTTTTTATTTATCACTCCCCCCTCCTCCCCAAATCCTCTGTTTCTCTTGTACAGGGGTTGCATAGTACAACACCTTTCTTGTTAAGATCATAAGTCTTCCTTTCTGGGTACCCTTTGGTCGTGGGTAGGTAGCTTAGTGGAACAGATTTGTTAATGACAGCTTGCTTGGGAGGCAGTCTGTGTGAATTTACTCTGATTTCCTCACTGTGACTCCACTGAAGCTTCCCTCCTTTGAGCCTCTGGTGTTAAGCAATCAAATATCTTGCATGACAGCAATTTTTAGAGTCCAGTAGGCAGAGCTGATGATAAGCCCTCAAGAAAGAAAATTTATTGTTTTAAGTTTGGTGTGTGTTTTTTTTTCCTCCTGACATTTTATGAAGAGCAGGATATAAGCATTAAGACCATTACCAGAAGGTTTCACCTTTGTATTTGGGTAGATACAAACCTAATTTGGATTCCTTTCCCAGGCAGACTTTCATTTTGCATGTATCTGAGACAGTCCCCACTTGAAAACACGTTAAACTGTTCTGTGTTATGTATTTTGAGCCCCAAAGTGTCTTAGACCATGTCAGAAGAACTGCTTTCTCTCTGTGTCCTTGCAGTGCAGTGGAGCAATATATGTTGTTGATTACTAGGAAGATAAAGCTGAAGTTTCACAGTCCTCCTATCTCCTTGCTCTCTGCTAGTTGGTGTGGTGTCATGATTGTGTGATAGGATGAGAAAAAGTATTCCGACAAACAAAAGAGCTACTGAGTAATCGTGTCCTGAGCGATACAAGTTTATGTGGGCAGAACATACTTCTGGTTGAGCATACATCCCTGCAAGTTCCATGAAACATAGCTTGCCTGTGTGAGCAATCAATCATATGGTGAGATATATCACATGGGCAATAGAGACCGACTGATGCTGAGACACCAGCATGGTTTGGTGCCTCCCGATTGTGCAGATGATTGCAGGGCCGTCCATCCCTAAGCAAAGCGCAACTGCTACATTGCTCTGTTTGTAACACTCGTAGGTGTCTGTAGATATACAGTTTTCTTTACTTTGAGAGAGGAAACCCTGTGATTTGGGAATGACAACATGTATCCTGGTTTTGCATAGTCATTGTAAATGACTATGATATTTAAGAAGCACTGACCTCTTCATCTTCTGAAAACTGGTTGTCTGTTGTGGTGTCTCATTTTGGTCCTACATGCTTTTTATATTTGACATATATGGTTTAGTAAACCAAAACTGATTCATGGTACTAATGTGTGGTACTTTTGCAGACTGGAGTGAGCCTGGCAGCTCTTCCCACCTAATGGCCTTAAGAAAGAGAAGACGTGGTAGCAAGAGGTAGATCTGAGTGGAGGCAGCTCCATCCTCCCTTCTTGGATGCTGTTTCTGGAGATGGCACAGAGGAGAGCACAGAGCTGTTTCTATGCCAGAGAACATGTTCAAGAACATGCATTCCTAGTGATATGTTGGACTTGTTAATGTAGTAGGAATATGTCGAGAACGTAATTTCGTGTCTGATGCTTAGGATATGTTGTAAGGATGTGACCATTTGAGAATGGCTTGAATAACTTTTGCTGTCTTAGGTAGCTGCAGAGTTCAGCAGATATCTTTTTTGGAGGAGAACAGAGAAGTGTTTGTGTATTTGCCAGAAAAATGTAACAATAATGAGATACACTATGAAGTGCATATTCATCAATTGCATTCAAATGCTCAACCACACCAATGGTCCCAGTTTATGGAGTTAGTTAAGCAGCACTGTGGTATTTTGTGGTATTAGACATTTGGTTTTGAATTTGAGAATCAGTTGAGGACATTTCCTGAGAAGCAACAAGTTTCTACATGTTTGGTGATCTGCAAGTCTCACACTGAGTGTACATATGTGGTTGGGGCTGATTCTTATCAACTGAAGTTTTGAGGGAGCAGCATATACAGAGGTCCTATAATGAGGAGTAAAGATTTTCAGATAAATACAATGTTTTCCTAGTGATGTACACTTGTGGTGTCAACTTAACAATGCTATTTTGAACTGGCTATAGGATAATGAACGCAGTGTTCCATGTTTCCTGAGTGTGGGTTACCAGCAGGGCACTCCATATTTAGCTGTGAATACAAGGTATCAGAATTAAGTTTTCCTTTTCATTATGTATGTAGTGTTCCTGAAGAAGGAAAGGTGCCAAAAATGAGCTCTAAAAATCACCAGTGCCTTAACACTAGACAGAGATTTCTACGATGTTTCCAACTTCTTCCATAACTTCTATGCACACAGTTTTAAAAATAGTTCAGCTGGGTTGAGGATTAGGAGTCCTGTGTTTTTATTTGCTATTTCTGACTACTTTAGCTGACTATAAGTGAACAGATAAAGCATTGTCTGTGAGAAGTAGCCAACACTTTTCTGTCTATATATGGACCGCAGAGGAAATGAATCTGTTTATTAAGTAGAGTGTAGAAGTGGAATTTGCATGTTTTTGTCTCTGTGTAACTGTGAACCAACATTACTGGTGCAGATTCTGTTTAGTGGGGTAAGGGAGAGGCTCCTTGCAGAGCAGTTTGGAATAAAACCAAATATATTTTTATCTACACAGTGCTAATGGGTCTGAGGTTTTATAAGATCTGTATTACTTGCTCTGCCATCTAATTTCTTCCTTTATGGCTATTTCATTTGGCTTCACGGATCTGCAACTTCTAACTTAAGCAGTGAAACTGTAAAAGAGAAGATAATAAAATGTCACCTCTGTGTGGTGGTGGTGGTGTTCAGGGTGTTAGGAGAAGGGTGTTTTTTAAAATCTCTGTCATATTTCTCTTTTTTTTGTGGACTCTTTCTACAGATCTTAAAACTGGTGAAAGTACGAATTCTCATCTTTTACTGCATCTATGTCAGTGTAGAAGTGAAAACATTGTTCTAGTTATTGGTCTGATTCATGAGCATTCACCTTGGCTTAGGTGGGAGGAGGAAGAGAATACGTTATTGTGAAAGAAAATGTTTGAGCTCCTCAGTAATAAAGTAAACATAGCTTGCACTTAAGCAGGAAGAGTGTTGGTGGATAACAATGGTAGAATTACAGTTTAATTGGTTGACTGTAATAATAAGCATTAGTGTTTGGCAATGTGTTGTTTCCATTTAGAAATGCAAGGATTAGATGGCTCAGCAAACCATGGAGGAGGAGAACTAAACCAGGGAGGTGAAACCAGTCCTGGGCTAGTGGCAGGGCTGGATCTTCTCCTCCTTATAGGAATTGTTGCGAGATGCCAGGGAGGTGTGTGGGCAGGAAAGATTTGTGCCTGTAATTTGTTGCTCTCAAAAGCAAAACCTATGGATGATCCATGACACTTCTGGATGGAACAGGAATGATTTCTCTGCTGCAAAGGTTCCAGTGAGGATACCAGGAGATCTAGGCTCATAAATAATTCTATACATAAATATATAAAGCCAAACATATACATGCATGAAGGATGTTTATAGTTCCTTTGTCTGCGTGTAAATATGTGACATATGTAAATAAATATTTTGGTTTTGGTTTGGGTAAGAGACTGAAGTGCAATTTCCTGTTCAAAAAGCCATGATCACAGAATTCAAAAATGGGGTTTACTTTAGACAGTGTCTAAAAAACTCCTGTTTCTGATCTCAGTTTCTATTTTTTCCATTTTTAAAAAAATCTCCTATTTAAAGTTTATCTGGTTAGAGCTTGGCAATGTGGCAAACATTTAACAACTTTACTATGCATCATCCAGCTACAGTAGAACTTGATGACTCTTACACATTCTTACTTGTAGCTCCATGTATTTGGCAGTAAATTATTGACTTTTTGACATTAATAACCAGAAGCTGCTGTAATATAGCATAAGCAATACTTGAACCCAGCTTGAAAAAAGTAATTTAAAAAGTCATGTATTGAAGGAAGTGGAGAGTAGGAAGTGACAGCACACCAGTTCTGTGAAGACCAGAAGGGTGTTGTATGTAGTGAGTAAAACTCCTGAGACTGTCAGAGTAGCAGGAGTGTGCTGAAGGCAGGTATGCACAATTTCAAGAGGGATGATGGCTTCTCAGAGAAGTGCAAAAATGGCTGTGAGTTAAATGTCAGCAACAGTAAACTGCCTCTCTGCCTCTCTTGTGAAGTGACAGGATTTGGCTTCCATTGTATGTGCCTAGACCAGTACACTGTGCCAAAAATAACCCTAGGAATGTGAGCAATAGATGGGTACCCTAGACAGGTAAGAAAGCAATGTTCCTGCGTCTTAATAAGAGTCTGAGGAGTAGTTGTTTCTTCTTTTTAATGATCTGGGATTATATTTGACTTGGAGTAACAAAAAGGTAGTGCTGCCAGGTTGTCTTTGCCTAAAGAGAAAAACTGCAAGTAGAATTGATGAATAAAACATAAGTAGTGGTGGGCTGAGATTGTAGAAAAAGTCCTATTTCCTGCAGTTAGCAAGCCTGCTTCCTCTCTTCTATTTTGTTTTTAATTTCCATGCCTCATGTATCCTTTCAGTTCTTTATAAACTTCAAGAACTGAGCTAAATGGAGTCTTTGATGCTGGGGTAAGGGATTACATTTAGTAGTAAGAACAGATTAGCTAGTTCTTTTAAAACAGAGCTGTCTTAAAAGAGGTGAAGAGGACTTTAAACTAAAGTTGGTGGGGGAGGGGAACTTCCATCCATCCCACTCCTACCAGTTTGATGCCAGTGTCAGCACGAGCTGCCCAAAGCCTGGAGGCTTGGAGGTCAGCCTCCATTGCAGGCCAGCAGGAGAGCTCCTGAAGAGTAGCACAAAGGAATTGCAGCCACTCCAAGCAGCAAGTTGGCTTCGTTGCATTGACACGCTGGAAGGAGGGGATGGCATCCAGAGTGACCTTGACAAGGCAGGCCTGTGCAAACCTTGTGAAGCTCAGGAGGGTCAGGTGCAAGGTCCCGATTGAATGGGTCAAAGATGGGGCAGGGGAATCCCAAGCATAAATACAGTCTGGGCAGAGAATGGACTGACACTAACTCTACAGAGAAGTACCTTGGGGTGTGTATAGAGGAGAAGCTCAACATGACCCAGCAATGTGTGCTTCAGCCCAGAGCAAGCTGGATGTGTCCTGGGCTGCACCAAAAGCAGCGTGACCAGCAGACCTCTGCTCTGCTCTGGTGAAATCCCACTGAAGAAATGCTCAAGAAGGATATGGACCTGCTGGGTGGAATCCAGAGGAAACCACAAAGATTGCAAGAGGGCTGAAGCACCCGTCATATGAAGACAGACTCACAGAAGTTGGGGTTGTTCAGCCTGGAGGAAGAGAGGACTCAAGAAGATTTTTATAGCACCTTCCATTACTAAAGAGGGCCTCTAAGAAGGCTGGAGAGGGGCTTTTGGCAAGGGTGTGTAGTGATAGGATAAGTTTTAAACTGAAAGAGGGTAGATTCAGATTAGATATTAGGGAGAAATTCTTTACATGGAGAGTGATGAGGCACTGGAACAGAGAAGAGAAGTTGAGGATGTCCTATCCCTGGAAGTGTTCAGGGCTAGGCTGGATGAGGCTTTAAGCAAACTGATCTAATGGAAGGCATCCTTGCTCATGATGGAACACCTAGATGGTCTTTAAGAGATCCCTTCCAACCCAAATCATTCTGTGATTCCTAAATTAATTGCTTTTTCACTCAGAAATAAGTGTCAGGTTGCTAAAGATGAAAGTGAGCACTGGTGGGCAGCTTTTCCCTTAATTACTGTCATTTTCCCCATCCTTGTACTCTTGTAGTGTGCTTTATGCTTGTGCACCCTAAGATAAATGCAGGATAAGCATTTGCCTTTCTTAGATGGGGTAGCTGGAAAGGACTGTATTTGTAATATTTGATTAATTGAAAAAGGCTTGCTAAAGCTACTTTGTCTTAAATCTCATCGGTTATCTTATGCTCATAAAAGAAGCTGTGGCAGAAACCACAGGCATGGATGCAATGTAGTTTCTCTTTCTATAAATCAAACCTTATTGTGGCCTGGTTGAAGGCCACCAGGTAGAGTTAAAAAATGTCATGAGGACTGCTCCTGAGTGTTTACTTTAGGCTCAGCCCCTCCCAACCCCACATATTCCCAACCTTTTGTTGAGAGCATGAATAATGACTCTCAGAGGTTGTCTCAGTCATGAGGCAGGACAATGCTACTGTGTCACCATTCTGTTCCTGAGCAACACATATAGTCAGAAGTGTGTAGGATTTTTTTGTTTGTTTGTTTTTCTTCTCTTATATCTAAAGAGGTTTGTCTAAAAGAGGAAAAAGCTGATATGGTCTCCTATGAAGAATAATACAAAGAGTTTAAAAACTAATTTTCTGTGATGCTTACAAATCTTATTCAAATACCCTGTCTAAATCTGAGCTAGTTCTTCTTCTCACCTTTATTTTATAGTTTTCCACTTTCCTGTTTCAGCATGGAGTTTGCCATGGTTTTTGCACTTCTCTGCTACATATGAAACTCAAGGAGGAACATTTAACTTCAACTGCTCTTGTCTTTAAGGGTGTGATGAATGGTAATAAAAACTTTCCTAATTTGAAATTTTAATTTGAAACCTTTCTTGACTTTGATATCTGTCATTGTTGGAAGTGTACTGAATTGAATTCTCCCACTAAGCATATGTGAAAAGCAGTTATATGTACAGCTACAGAATTAGTTTTTGGTGTTTTTCCCTATAAAAATAGTGCCATTAGTTAAATTAAAGTGTTTTAGTTTTTCCTGAGTGTGGGAATCGTAGTGTGTCATGAACTGTGAATAATTTTATGTGATTTTTTATAAATATCTATCCAGCTATCCATCTATCCATCTATCTCTCTATCTCTCTATTTTTAGGAGTGTCCATAGGACCTCACTTGAGGCTGAGCAATTCCTTTGATAATTCTTATGAGACTATTCCTTTCTATTGCAGTCTCTGTACAGAAGTAAAGGCTGCTAGTTGTTTCCTTGTCTGCATTCTACTAATTTTAGCTGATTTTAAAGTTTCAGTTGTTTAGAACCTTTATCTCTGAAACTTTATTGGCAGTGATAGCCCATATGGTGTAGAATAATGGATAACTTTTTGTGCACATCTTGCCTCTGTTTTGTTTACATAGTTTTGTTTTGTAGCAAATGTTTCTTATGTTAATGAGCCTTTTCTCCAGGAGCTTGTATGCTGTGTGCGAGTCATTTATTTTAGTTCCAAACTACAAATGTCTTGCTGGTTCAACAACTATTGCTTCATCTCTTTCAGTCACTCTCATGGGTATGAGCTCCCAACCTCTTATGTCAGGCTTTCTGAGGTGAGAGCCCAGTTAGGAAATGAGCTTTCAGCACACAGCTGCCACATCACATGCCCCAGTGGTATTTTTAATGGTAAAGCATTAAGTCAATGATGTAGGTATTTCAGATTTACTTTTTTTAGAGTTTCAACTAGAATCATCATTTGTAAAAATGGGATTGTTATCCATCTGGTCCAAGACTGTCATAAGATCAAAAAGCATTTTCCTGTATGTTTAATTATAGTAACATATGGTCAAATAAAGTTACTTTTTTAGTACAGTGGATTCTTGGAACTCAGTGTAACTGACCTTTGCTTCCAGACTGTAAAAGTCACTTAAAAGAATGTATTAATAAGGAGAGAACAGTATTAATTTTCATATGTATATACTAAAAGGCACTAAAAGTGCCTCTGGAAAGTTTCCAAACAATAATAAAATAGTTGCTCAAGATTTTCCCAAAAGTCTGCATCTCCTTGTTTCTCCTATCAGAAGCTGGATTTGAATGGAGCAGCATAAGGGCGAGGGATCAGTGAAGTAAGGTATAGAGTTCCTGCTGCTTTAGGCTTTGCTGAAGAAAACCAGCTCATATGTCATCAGAATGCATCTCCGGACATGAGCTCTGCCTTTAAAACTGGACTCTCTTTTAAACACTGGTTTGAACCTTGTTTGACACATCGAAATTTGTAAGCAGTGGGTTAGCAGGCAGGAGTTGACATGGGAGGATGAAGTATTGTTGCCTGTATCTTCCTGGGTTTCTCTCCCTTCCTGCCCCTTAGGCCAAGTCCAGAACTCGCTTTCAGCTCTGTCCCAGAACCATAATTTTGAGATGGGACTGGCTTTTTCAGACAAGTATGATTTATGCTTAATATGGATGTAAACATTTTACTGATTGTGCTCTCCCAGTACTCAGCTGTTGCGCTTGTTGATTCCTTAGAAATTTCTTAGACACTTTTAGGATTTGACATGACTAAAATTTACAAGTTGGGGGTGTAGGGAGAATGGATTATGTCCTGTCTAAAATACTTTAAGTAGCAACTCTAATCCAGGGTAGAAAAGATTAATCCTCAACAGGCCTGTAATAACTCTATTAAGAAGCTGTGCAGTGGAGGAAGAAAGTATTTCTGCTTTTCTCTAAAAACACAGAACCATGAAAGATTAGGCCATGGCTGGTGAATGCTAAATTGTTCATTTTGCACTGCTGTAGCTGATGCTGTGCATAATTCTCATCGTGTCAATGTGCTGGACTAGGATGTGTGTATTGCAGCAAGCTATCGAGGCGCCTGTCTGCATCAGTATGGAAAAGAAAATCTCTATTGCTAAAGATACTGTGTGGTGTCTGTAGATGTAAAATCTTGTGTTTCAGCTCAGTGTCCTTCTTGAGATGATTAAGAAGGAAGGGTGGTGGTTTCTACTAGAAAATACTCTCATTTTAAGAGGGTAAGTGTGGCTACTTGCTTTGTCCTGAAGAAACACTGCATCTCTTCTCAGCTTCCTGTTGACTTTTGGCTAAGTAGTGGTAAATCAGCCAGATGTACTGCATGTTATTGTAAAATAATACCCTTCAATAATATGCTATAGTGTGAAATGCTGCAACAAGAAGAAACGCATTAACATTCTCTCTGAAGCCTCTTCTACATGTTTTAGGCAAAAATAATCTGGCCCTGTGTGAATGCACACATAGCTAAAGTGTTTAATCCCAGAGTTGATTAAGTTGCAAAGAACAAACTTATAAACTTTGGGAGTAACATACAATAATTTCCTCCACTTCCTCCTGTTTTTCTCCTGCAAGAATTGCAGGTAAAAGAGGCAAGAAAACTTGCAAGCTGCCAGTGGCTACATGGTATTATGATCTTTACAGTCTGCCTATGCTGTATGTGTAATTCTCAAATTCTGTGACTAAGAAATAAACCAGAGCTTTTTACCCACTGTACTTGCTAGCAACACAAGGAATAGCATTCAGGTACAGCTTATTCTGTTACACTTTTAAACAGTTGGAATTTTGCATGCAATCCAAAAGGCTTTACATTTTTGTCTGTTTTGCTGTTAAAACAGGAAAGAATGAAATGATGCAGAAGGTGATTCTCTCCAATTTTCATTTCCTTCTGTCTTTAGAAGGTTTGTAATAATGTTGCTGTGTACATGCAAATGATGTTAATCAGGAGATTTTGGTGTCAGCTTTGTCAACGTTTACATTCACTTTACACACTGGATTTGCATTTGAAAAGGCCTGTTATAATCAACATTTAAGGGATAACATAGTCAAATTTACATTTGATTGAGTAGAAATGTTAAGTAATTTTAGCTGAGCTGTTGCTAGGAAACAAGCCAATGTTTTTGTATTTTTTTCCCCTTAATCCATACTGTCTTTCTATTGGCAATTCATCTGGTAATACAAGAACACCAACACCCAAACAGCATAACTTACATCTTTACTATATTTCTAGTTTTATAGTTTTCCTACTGGTTATAACTTAAGGTGAAGTTTTGGAGAAATTCTCATGTAAATTGTTTGCCAGTCACCCATAACTACTTTTTGTGTGTGTGAACAGAGATAGGATCAGCTGTTTGACTTTTTAAAGAAACCCATAAATTCTGTATCTTCTTATGATAAGCTGTCTTTTTGAAAGTACACTAATGCATTTATTTTTCTGTGGTCAGTGTTTATATAACATTAGTCATCATTCAAAGAACATCATGCAACTGCCCAAGAATTCAGCAGAGTTTTATATGTGGCCTGTCTCAGAGTTTGTGTAGTACACTGATTTTATCCTTATCTTGGGTGATCATTTTGATAACTGTGTTATTTTCATTCATGTGGGCAAAACTAATTGTAGCTGCAAAAGGAAATCTTCCGATTTTTGGATACGCTCTGGCTGTCAGTTGTGTATCTCTTGGAACTTGTAGGAAGACTCCACTGCTTGGCACTTCACAGCAGTGTTCATCTGGCAAAAATGCTAATTAAAGGGAAGAATAGTTCCTATTCATATCAGTCCCAAAGCATTTCAAGTGCATTATCTGTGTGGCGCATATAAATGTGGCGATCCCCTGAAAACTTGCTACAAGGCAGCTGAAGGAATGTACCTCCTTACAAGGCTTACAAAATAGAGGCTCTCTTGTCTCCCCACCCTGCTGAACATGACAGAATACAATTTTGCTGTAGATATACGGTCCTTCTCACTTCATGTACCCCAAAGCTTTCCACAGTCAGTCAGGGCTTGGTGAGCTCTCTAGACAAAGATAGGAGCTGTTACTCATGTCAGTAGCTCAGGAGCATCCCTGAGCACCCAAACTTCTGCAAACCCAGGAAGAGGCCTGGCCTGATATTAAGCCCTTTTAATCCCTCCCAAAAGCAGTGGTTATTCTTATCTTTCCACCTTCATGGCCAAGTGAAGTAGGCAGGTGGGTTTCTACTCTGTATGCAGAGCTAAAAGTCTCAGTGTGGCATGTAAACCTCACAGCTTTCTGGCCAGAGGAAGAAAGTTACTGAAATTAATCATATTGACAGTAGTTTTGGGGCTACTATTATTGTAGCATTGCTTAAACAGCACAGGAATTCCAGATCCGTGCGGCAGGAAAGACTGCAGATTCTTTATATTTTTATGGTCTCCCAGTGGTATGGGCTGCATTCCTCAGATTCTAAGTAATCCATGCATGTGCAAAATACGTATTATAAAATCTGATCAGGCAGGGTCGACAGAGTGGAGCAGATGCAGGTTTCCTTCAGTTCTTGGCACCTGTTGCATTCCTTACTGGAAAATACTGATTAAAATAGCTTTTTCTCACTACTCATTTTATGTCTTTAAAAAATTAAAAAATAAATGCCTCGGGTGCAGTGTGGTTGGAAAGAGAGTTCATGCAGCTAATTCTCATTTGCATACTCCTAATTTTCATGTGTTGGTAGCTTTGAACATGCATTTCTTCAGCAGCTTTTGGAGCCTCTGACTCTAGTAAGGAAAGAGCAAATCTGAACTGAGTAAGGAAGACTTTGCTGTGAGGCTTGGGGGGTATAGCATGGTGTGCATGCACAGGTGAGACCTTGTGTGTCTCAGTCCTGCCTCCTCTTTCCTCTAGGCATAACTTCACGTATCTTTCTTAATATAAAGGCTTGGTGGAGACAGAATGCACTTCGAGCTGTCAGCATGAAACTTCATGTAAATGGCTCTCTCTGTGTAGGAAACATTAGAGCCTTAAGGTGTGGCCAGGGTCTCAGGTGAGATGCAAAACAAAAAGCAGAACCTTTCACTTGGCAAAAGTGTCTAGTAGTTTCTGTTCAAGCATTATTTTAAGTGACTGGTTTTTTTTCAGGAAAATTTAATACCTTCCACTGCTCCCATATTTTATGTAGAGTACTCAAAAGGCATCCCTTTTGGGATGCTGTCCACTGAATGTATGATCTGTAGGATGTCATTATGTAGTGAAAGATCACAGGGTACTACTAGCTTGTGCTAAGTGGATGCTTATGACTCACTTATACTTCTGTTAACAGGTGTAGGATTTTCTTTTGTTTTATCCCTGAACAGTGTCATACTAGAGATTGAAGCACTGTCTGATTTTGCAGTCGTGGAAATGCACAAAAAATGTTCTTGTCAGATAATTCTTCGTGCCAAGCTTTTATTCTGCATCCTGGACTATATTATTTTGTCATACTTTGGTTTGTCTGTTGCCCACTGCTTTTCTGGGAAGAGGAACAATAACCTAATAACAGATGCATAAATGCAAGTTGTGTTGTAATCTTCTTTAGATAGGTTACTTGACCCAGCAGAGTCTCATTAAGAAGGTGAGCTTACTGGTTCACTTCTTAATTTATTTATTAATAAGTGTTTTAAGGTTGATCTAAGTATGATTTCTGAACCTCTTTATAGCTCTTTTCCTGAGTATAGAGCAGTGCTTTCACTGATGTGTTCACTGTGGATTATCTTCAGGAAGGAAGCCCAGGACTTGGTACATGTGTTTTACTGACTGTATATTACTATATACTTGTATAGCCATTTATTTTATTACTTGCTGGTTTGTTTTTGTTTCAAAGAACTCTCCTTGTATTACTGAGGTTGCTTACTGTCAAGTAATGGTAAGGGGTTTACTTTCTCCCAGGGTCTAATGCATAGTTGTGTTCATTGTGTTAAATTTCCCAGGGTTTGTAGGCATCTCCTTCATGAGAGTTTCCAGTGATAGCTCAGTTGCTATCTGCTGGCAGCCAGAAATTTACAGGATTTTAGTGAGGCTAATTTCTTTCGTGGGTATTCCATCACAGAATGAATAAAAGCACATCAGCAGAGGATGGCCAAAGTGGACTCCTAATGCAGTGGAAGAAATTAGTCTTGAATGTTTACTGCAGACATCAGGTTTTTAAGAGTAATGGCCTATTGGATTTACTATAAGTTAAAATGTAGGGGAAGCAATTTTAAGTTTTTTTTTTTATTATGTGCAGTCTTTTTTGTATTTCATCAGTATTCTATTATGTTAAGCCTCTTCACTGGACATAAACATCATTGTGTAGCCCTAAAAGCAGATATGAATATTACTTGGTGATGAACTGTTAACAGCAATTCAAATGTATCATGGAACTCTGTACTGCTTGGGATATCTAGCATATTTTGTTGGAATGATTACAACGTAGTCTAACATGAAAGCAAAGGGATTTCCAACTTCTGTCCCTGTAGAATGTTGCAGCTTAATGGGTGTGAGAGACATAGTTCACCCTCCCGAACTCTGATGTGGTGACATAAATAGATCTGCTAGAAATAGAAATATGTAGATTTCATCTTCATGGCTACTTCAGGGTGTGCAGAAAGAAAAGATAAAACTTTACATCTCAGTAAAGCCTGGAGCTGACCTCTCCAAAGCTCTCATGTACACTATTAATACTACAGGCAGGTTGTGCTTCACCAAGGTCTTCAGTTTATGGGAGGGGAAGAAGGCTGGTTATTGAAGGCAGGTATGTTTGCTTCATCTTAATGATGGAATTCCATGTGTAGATGAGATGACAAGGAAAATTATATCACTTCTTTGATATTAGTTGATAGGTTTTTTATAATCTTCTTGGGCTTCTTGTGACACAGCAGCTTTTTCCTCAGAAGGCAGCACAAGTTTCTGAAAATGGCTGATAATTTGTACGTGACTACTGAGACTAGGCTCAAAAAAAAGGGGAGTGGACAGAAAGAGATCTTTTTATTCTGTCTTTCTTTTCATGAAGTTGCAAAACACTGTTCACCAGGTGTTTGAACAGTGTTTGCTGTATTCAAACACTGATGTGTATTTGATTTTGGGTCCCTAAGATATTACTCAAAACTTAATTGTTTCAATTTCATTCAGAAGTGTATGCTGCCAGTTTCTGTTTTAATGCTAGATGTGCATGCATGTGTGTGTCATGACATAATGCTATGTTAAGTCAAGATCATAATATTTGTTCTTTTGTAGGAGGTCAAATTATAATCTGAACTTCTTTTCTAAGAGGAACAAAGAGGTTGAGCTGGTTGCTGAACTTGATATTGCTAAATCATTATTTGTCATTCTCTTGCTGTATTTCCAAGAGAGTGATTTTGGGCACCCTGCTATGAAAATGATTATTTAACAGTATTTTTATACCCACTTCCTATATGAGGCTGTCTGAAAGCGTACTGCAAAAGTGAAATACTCCCTAGCATGTATGTAAGGGAGACAGAATTGTGTTTTCATACCCATATAGCAGAAAAGGCAGTCTTTTTAATTAATTGCTGTTTTGGGAACTCTCTTGCATGAGGAGGGCTGCTGCTTGCCCTGCCTCTGCATTGGTGCAGAGGGACAGTTCTCTCTGTCCCTTCTTCCTTGCTGATGCACTCGAGTTGCACAGTTTGTCCTGGTGTGTGAAAGGAATGCAGAAACATGAAGAGTGAGGATGAGTGATGAACTACAACTCCTTCACAGAATGTGTGTCCCTACAAATGCAGCAGTTACTGCAGATGTCCAGACTTTGAGGGACATGTGCTATATGACTCTGTGGCTGGAGGCCCCAGTAAGGTGTCTAGTCAATGATGATGATCACATTGAGGAGCAGAAGCAGGAGTAGGCATAGTCCAGCAGCTTGTATATACAGGAGTATATCCTTCTGGATTCTGGGCTGGCTGCTCCCTGTGTTTCAATGCATACCACTACGCTACAGGGCAAAGAGTGTTTAATGTTTTTCTTCTGATCTTGCCTATGGAAATGAACTGTGCCTGACATCATCTCATGACTGTACTGCCTCACTTTTCTAACGCATGGTTAGGGGTGATGATGAGTCAAGGTTTTTTGTTCTCTCTACAACCAACTATTTGTGTGCCTCCTGTATGAACTGGACAAAAGGGGATTATTGAAATAGTTGGTGTTGGAGCTGGCACAACTGTCAATGTCAATGAAATTTCAGCTACTTGGTTGTACTTCCATCTCCAGCCCAGCAGAAAAATGCAAACAATCCTCACTCTGGAATCTGGTTCTTGTGCATGAGAATATATAGGAGACCCTGATCTCAGACGTGTGGAAGTCTTCTGAGTTAGCACCATCACTTTCTGTCCTTTAACTAGACACATAAACTTTTCTCTCTTTGGGCTGGTTTTCAGATGTTTAAGGAGAATATCTGCTAAACTGCCAGCTGTGTCACATGTATGAACTGCTTGTGAAGCAGAGCTAGCTGGGGCCTCAAGCCTTAAACTGAGCAAGAGTCATGTCAGAAGATCTCCTCTTTATGGCACCAGCAGATAGTGGCTTATGAAGGTGACAGGTCAGCATCTCAGCTTCCTCAGGCAGGCTGCTCGCATTTTGAACTGAGTTGCTCTGCAGCAAAATGTTACCTCTAGCACAAGGGCTGTCAGTAAAGGCCCTGTAGTAGAGAATCCTCAGTAGTTAAATGGCACAGATAACAAATGGAATGTAAATTTCAATGTTGGGGGATTTTTTAGATAAATAGAGTCAAAATCAGTGCTCTGGTTCATTCAGCTGGTGGGTCATTGTTGCTGCCACTTGTGTAGAGCAGAATGATGAGAGGAGTTGCAAAACCATGCAAGTGGGCTGGAGAAAACAGAACTGTAGGGGATACCTCTGACTTCATTGCTGCTTTTATTCTGGTCTTTCTGCACTCTTTTGGGTTGTCATTGAAAAAGACCATTGCAAATTGCACCTAAAACATAAAGTTCCTGCTTATTAAAGTCCCTGTCAGTGTGGCTTACAGCATGTAAGCCTGTGTTTCATGGGGGTTGATTATGTTCTGCTTATGGCTGGATTTCTTAATTTTTTTAAAGCTGGAATATTGCCAGTAGAAATCTGTTTAAGGGAACTGTTAAAGTAAAACAAAAAAATCCTTAAATTTTAAAGCCACGAGCTCCCCCTACTTGCTGTGGCTCCCTGGCAGTCTGGACTGTAGATCCTGTTGCAAGTGCCCAGTAAAGATAGCATGTGACCCAAAATCAGAGCTGGTTTGGCCTTCTCCAGCATTGTGATGATACAACTGAAAGGTGAGAAACTTCTTCAAGTTATTAGTGGGTTCTGAAGCTGTGTCAGGCATTTTTCTCCATTCTGATTACTCTCCATTGTTTTTGTGGTGGGTTTTTTTGGTATTTTTGTTTTGTTTGTTTTTGTTTGTTTTTATTTGTTTGGTTTTTTGTTTGGTTTTTTTCCTGACCCTCTCTGCACAGTGGGTGGCATGGGAAGCTACCCACTTTCTTACCCGGAGTCCAGCTTGTTGGAAACAACATTTCAATGCAATTGTGGCACCCTTTGTTCCTCGATGTAAAACAGTTCAAGGTCCCCTTTGATCTAGGGAGATGAATGCTCTGCTTTCTTGCTGGGGTACCTGCTGTCTTTACCAGAAAGATGTTTCAGGCAGAAACTAGTGTATTACATCTTTTACATATGCAGACCCACAGAGTATTCTGAGTTGGAAGCAACCCTCAAGGATCATGAAGTCCAGCTCTAAAGCGCATGGCCCATACTGGGATAGAACCTGCCACCTCGGTGTTATCAGCACCTTGTACTGTAACAAGTTTCTTGGCAGCTCACTTTATTTTATTTAATGTGCCGATCCATAGTTGTGGACTCGACAGCCGCCGGCGGCATCTGAATAGGTAATCCGGCATAGGGAGAGGTGAGGATGGCATAGGTGAAACCTCTTGACAGCAAAACAAGCTTATTAAACTTAACACGGTGGGTCACTGCCAATCTCTCTTTGCTCTGCCTGGCAGGGGGCAGCTCCTCCCAGCTCGGTGTCCCCGGCAGAGCACGCTGCCTTGGAGCAGTGGGCAGTACGGCCTGCGTGTCGCGGCTCTCTCTCTCCCCTCGCCCGCGTCCCTTCGCCCGCCCGCCTTTCCTT
>VWZN01020581.1:152592-184514 GCA_013396955.1 Regulus satrapa | reverse complement strand
TCGCTTCCCGGCGGCCAGCCCAGCGTTTTCGCCGTTGCACATAATGATCAGGTTTTCGCTTTCTGGGCTTCGTGGCTCGCGAGGCGGCCGGTGAAGGGAACCACCATTAGAGATTTATTCCCTTAGCTTTCCAAACAAACGGGCCTCACAGAGCGGGAGCGTGTAATTTCTGTGCTTTGGAATGCTCGTTATGTTTTGCCCATGTCTGATTTATTGCAGTGCCTGTGCTAGGTATAAATATTAAAACAATTTATCATAAATTGAGCATTGCAAAGGTGACATCTGTTTTAGATAACAGGTTTTTTGAGGCTAAACTTTCACTGTACAGTTCATAAACTACACATGGTTCTTAAATCCCTTTCTTTAAGCTCAGGTCTTTCCCTCTGTTGTTGAGTGGGCTGACACTTGCAATATTTTGTTGAGTGTTCGTACGCTCTGTCATGGCTTTAGTGTTTGTTTTTGGAGCTGAAATGTTAAAATTCCCCAGCTAATGCATGGCGTGAGGACACACTTTAGGATGGAATTGCTTGGGTCCCTTACTATTTTTTGTCTCCTGTGGCTGTGATGCCATTTCATGAGGTGTTTCTCTCCTTGGTCTGAAGGCCATTCATTGTGGTAGGTTTTATGTAGCTGTGGTGCCACCATAAAAACTGACACAGCACTCCCCACTTCTTTAGTTACACTGATAACATACTAAGGAGAAAAGTCTCATGGAATTTATTATACAAAATCACAATGTGAAGGTTAAAAAAAATAAGTAAAGGCTCTACTTTCCTCTGTCCCCTTTACAGGAAAAAAAAAAAGGGCAGATGGATTGACAGTTCAATATGTTGTATGTTCTTCTTCAGATTTGAACTTCTGTAATAGAACAAGTGTTTTTGTCATACTCCATAATCCTGCTCTCTCATGAGATATCTTGAGAAACCTCAGAAATGGCATATCAAAATTGTAAACCACAAAGCATAACCCTTAATATAGCCCTGGGGCAAACCTCTGTCTTCTGAATTGCATGGCACAATGGAGATCATAGAATAAAAGAATGTTTTGCCTTGAAGGGTTTTTTCCTTCCTTTTTTCAAACTAGTTCTAATATTTACAGTATCTCTGTTCTCTGCAGATTTAATTGAGTCAATTAAGATTCTTAGGCTCAATTCCCCCAGGTGTGGGTTAAAAGTTTCTCTCTTTTTTTTCTTTTTTTCCTTCTTTTTTTTCTTCTCACCTTCCTCTTGCCAGCTGCTGTTTCTTGTTCTTGCCTGGTTACAGAGGAAGCAGCTACCTGGGATTTTGGTACCATTTGCATAGCTCCCTCTGTTGCAGTGAGGTGATCTACTCTAGGCAAGCATTAATGGGACCTGGCTTCACTTGCCTTTATTTCTGCTTCCTTTTATGCCCTTTATAGTATTTTATTCCTTTGAACTGTGTCTTCTGAGGTTTTTTTCCTATGTTGAAAACAATCTCTTTGTTTTTCAGTAGTCTTACCTTCTTAAGGAAGAATTAAGGAGAAGATTTCTTCATGGTTCAGGAGCTGGAGTGGGCATGCCTATATTTCAGCTTTTGCCATGCTTAGCTCTACTCCTTGGCAACACTATTACCCAAGAGCCAAGTTGGAAAATTCAAGTGACTGTTGATGACCATTGGTGTTGAAGCAGCAGGCCTCTCTCAGGCTGGCACACTGTGAGCCACATAGTCCTTCAGGTACTCTTGATCTCTGTTAGTGGTGTCTCTCAGTTCTTCAGTGGCTTCTTGCTTTGCCTTTGGGCCAGCTGAGAATGCCCAGGTACACCCACAGAGGCTGCATCTTCGTGAGCATTCAGACATGCACCAGGCTCCTATTGAAGTGTAACTGTCAGAGGTTTCAGTTTGATTACTCTGAGGGTGTTTGGTTGGCATCCGAGTCTTGTACATCAGATGGAATGCTGCCAACAAGCGTTTCCTTGGAAGCCCAGGGTGAGAAGTGTCATGACTCTGAGTACCAGCAATATTTTCAGTATGGGTATGCAGAAAAGCACTTTTTCTTCTCCATTTGGCACAAAAACTGATCATTATTCTTGGCATTGCACTTTGCATGTTACTCATCTCTTTAAATGATTATTTTATACCAGTTACAGTATTTTAAATATGAGCTCTTAGAACTCCATGGCCACTTGATTGTAGAGAAACAAATTCACATGTGGTTTTCAAGAAATGCTGATCTATGTATTGATGCTCATTTGGATTACTGGAGTTGATGGTTGATATGACAAATTTAGCTAGCAGTAATTTAACTTTTTAAGCAGCATTGGTGGGAGTCCATGTCCCAACTTTAATCCCAAAATGAGCATCTTAAAACAGACCTTAGGAGTATTCTTAGCTTATCCAGTAGGTCCAGGGAATGGTAGTAATAGTAAGGATGATGATGATGTTCTTAACTTAGAGCCTTGTTTCAATGGCCAAGTTAATGCCTTGTTTTCTGTTACTCTGTCTTTGGCTATAGATCTGTGAACAGTTTGCTCCTCCTAAAGTTCTTGTATAGGCGAGACTACAGAGGATATTTGCTAAGTTTGTTACTGGGTCGGCAGGAGAAGCATGTGATAACTCTGTTCCACACTGAACTACGGCAAGACTCAGTGTCCAGAAGACCCTTGGCTGTCTTGTTTTATATGTAAAGACTCCAGGGTTGCCATGTTCTGGCTTGAAGTGGTCTTTTGTACAAACATTAGCTATTCCTCAAATATTGCTGCTGTGGGACTTGTTTCCTGTGTATAACCTGGCATGGAATTCAGAAGGGTTCCCAGCCTCAGCACCTACACTGTTGAATACTGCTATCAGTGTCAGCTGTCAAAATGAACAAACAAAGGTGCAACAAACAAGTCTCTGGAGGATTTCTCCTTTTTATGATTATGGTTTTTCACAGTGACAAAGCTGAGCTGCTAGAAATCTAGACAATCTTTCTCACCCACATAGAATAATTTACATTGGAAAGAACCTGCAAGATCTTCAACTCTCATGGTTAAGTTGGCACTGTCAAGTCCACCATTAAACCATATCCATAATGAAGATCAGCAGAGCTTTACAGCCTATTACAAAAACAAAAACAAACCCTGCCTGATTTTGAGCAAATGATAGACTGAAATGTCTTTATGTGAATGTCAAGTAGCAAAATCTGTACCATCTGTTTAAAGCTTTAACTTCACTCACTCCCAAATTCGTAGGCGTTAGATGACTTCTGGGGAAAGAGAAGTATAAACGTTGTGCAGAGAGTATGTGTGGGAATGCACAAGGGGAAAGATAAACATTTAGGTACTGCTGTCTTCTATGCAACCATTCATGTGTCATCAATGACATGGGAATAGCTCAGAAATGTGGTGAGGTTGGGTGGGTTTTGCCTGCTTAGAGTGAGACAGGAAGAGGTTCATGCCTGTGTGATGTGGGTTCTTGTGACTCTTCTTGTTGTGGTGACATCTCACATCAAAAGAAACCATTGCCTGTTGCAACTGGATGGCAAGTAATATTGCTCTGTTCAGTGGGATTCCTAATCTGTCAGGTTTGCTTTAAAATTTGCAAAGCCTTTTTTATTGATTCATTTATTTACTAGATTTTGGATTCATGTTGCATAAGGGAAGTCTCAGCTCTTCCAGGGCTGATCCCATGCTCCAGAGAAATGAGTTGTGGGGTAATAATTTCCTGGGCTTGATAGTGTGTTTGAGCAGCAGGAGTTTCAGCTCTGTTTGACGTGCTTCTGTAGATAATGCCAGCTCAGAGGCACAGATAAAAGTGACTGTGTACAGCTGTGATTGATGTTTAGGCTTCAGACTAGTATTAGCCAGCTGTCTGTTCTTCCCTTGAGTGTAGCAGCTGTTTCAAGCTTGACATTTTTATTAAAACAAAACAAAAACTTAACAGAATACTGATGCCAAATTTTGATCTGCAGACCAGAGACCATCACAATGTTGATTTGCTCCAAGCCTCTTGCACAGCACTGGTTACAGGACTTCTTTGCCCTAATACTTTCCTGAAAGCATGAATCGTCTAATTTTGAGTGTAATATTTCTGTTATCCAGTCATCTTAATACTTGCTAAGGTCTTCCAATGGCTTATTCTTGCCATAAAAATCATGTGCTTTTAAGAATTTGGACTCTTGTGAATTAAAATTTGGGGTTCTTTTTAGTTACAGCCCTCCCACCCCACTACCCAGTAGCTTATCTACCTTGATTCAGTAGTCTTTAAAAAAAAAGCCAAAAAATCTTTCCCTCTCCACCACATTGTTAATGTTGCAGGCATTCCAAAGATGACTTCTGGCCAGTTTTGCTTTATTTCATGCTGATTCCCATCTGTAACATTCTACCATTTCTCTCTGTATCCTCAGCAAATATGTCAGTAGTAACTTGCTTAATAACATAAACCTTTAAAAGTCACATAATACATGTCTAGGGTCTGGTGTGGCAGTAATACTGCTTGAAGCCCATCTGCTTGGGATGACTCCTCACTTACAAGAACCATTTCACACTTGCTCCTCTCCTTCTGTTTGTTCAGTTAGTGAAGTGAATATTTAAGTTTAAAACTATTTTAAAATGTATATATGCAGTGGTAAAATGTTAGCTGAGTAACTAGCATTGCCAAATATTAGGGTAGAAGATTTAAAATTTCCTGATGGGCAGTTAGTTTTTTGCAGGTGAAAGGGGTGTGTGTGTGTGTGTCAGACAGAATGAAGAATTCCAGGCTGACAGCAGCCCAGGTGAAGCAAGTGGGTTTAGGCACCTTACTTGTCATCAACAGAGAAACAATGTGGGTTTAGTTTCTTACCCAGGAAGAGTTCCCCTTCCCTCTGTGCTGGTGCATGGAGCAGAATGCTCAGTGGCTGGGCTCTGCACTGGTGATGGCCGGGATCTCCTGGCTGTGCAGGATGTCTCTGCCTGGCTTGGCTGTGACAAGGAGGCAGACAGAGTAGTCACCCCCTTGGCTCAGGCTGTCCATCTCTGCCTTGGCTGCTGCCAGGGAGAGCAGCCACTGTGCTTTGTGTGCTGGAAGAGAATTGCTGAGTCTGGTCTCATGAGCTCCTTGTTCAAAAAGAAGTGCAGTCCATCCCCACCCCTTGGGGAAGATAAGGGGACATGCAAATTGGGTGGAAAAGCTTGTATTTGGTGTTTAGATACTTAGCCAACAGGCAGATGCATTTTGGTGGTGCCAGACTTGCACAGGCTGCTTTGCCACTGCTTGTGGAAGGTTTTACTTTGCTTCAGTATTCAGTATGTCTGGTTTAGGACAATATCTGTGCCATCAGATCTTCACTTCTGTTTGCTCAGGCAAGAGGGATGAGCATCTTTCAATATACAGCCCTTAGGACAAGGCTGCTTGCTGTGGGAGGATTCTTTCTGGGGGTTGCTGATTTTCTTTTTGTATTCACCATTGTACATCCCTGGATATCTGCAGAACCTACTGTGGAGTTTCATTTGTGACTTTAATGTTACTGACTTTATCTAAGGAAATTTATTCTCAAAGCAATTAGAAAGCTATTCAGTAGTCCTTAAGTCCATATTAATTTGCATTAGTTATATTATCTTTCTTGATATTTTTACATATAGAATGCTGCTTTTGTCAATGCCAGTGTTTGGTTAATACATTAATTATTACATATGTTATGTTTCCTTAAATGCTTTTTATGAGATTTTTTTAAAACTTCTATGTTCTTTGACTTGTTAAAAAGAAGTTTCATGAGCCAGCATTAAAAAAAGGCCAGAGATGCTGCTGTAGGCCAGTTCCTTCCATGTCTCCAGTATATCAAGCTGCTGTATCTATAGCAATCAGGAGAGTTTTAAAAGAAATTTCCTGAGCACTGCTTTGGAGAAGAGTATTTCTAAAATTAAATAGCTTTAAGCAGAGTACCCACTACACCATCTCTTGGCAATACATTGATACAAAAGAAGCTCTCAGTTGTGTCGGGCCACATGGGGTGGTTTGTCACGCTGCTGCTGTCATCGTCCTTAATCCCTGATGCAGTGTGGCATGCTGGACTGAACAGGAATGGGCAGTCACTCTGTGGCCTGTGTGCTCCTGTCTGTGCTCCCTGCTTTCTCTCTACTGCAAAAGAAATCCCACTTCCTCACTTTGTATCAGTGGTGAAGAACATGAATGCTATGGACTGTTTTATGTGCAGCACTAAGAGACCAAAGAGCGCTCTTACTGTATTTGCCAGCTTTAAGATGGTGTGGTTTTAAAATTTGTTCATGTTAATAATTCCAGAGTTGAGAGCAGCAATGTGTCCCATTGCCAAAGTCTTATAGCTGTGAAAATTAAGGAGGTGATAAAAAATTTTCTCCTTGACCTCCCAGGGGAATAAATGCTTTTTACATAGATACAGTTCTCTTCTGAACCTCCAGACAGACAAGTACACATTATTTTCTGAAAATACTTGAAGATTATTTTTCAACCAGATTAGGATGAATGTCTTTTAAACTTATTTATATATTAATAGATGTCATGTGAAGTGGCTTGGCTAGTCCTGACATTGTTTAAAAAATAAACATCAAAATACCATGCCCAGTGGAATTAATAAAACTAATTTCCATGCCACTGCTAAATATTATTAATCCTTAGAAGCTCACATGCATTTGTTAAAAAAGAGAACCAAAACAAATATCAAATAACTTTACCCCAGAAGACCTACATATGTTTTGTTAAGGGATTTGTATGCAGATTTTTTCTGTTTCAGGCTTTGTCTTATTGCCATTTGAAGATTTATTATTTTTTTTAATGTTACTGGTTCCTTTTAAATCTTTTGTTTGACTGATTTATAATTCTCATTTAAAAATACCCTGTGAATAGATATTGGGCAGGTTCTTTTAGCTCTTTTGGGCAGCAAAATTAAAGAAAGTTTCTGAGAGTTAAAAGATGGTGAGATTTATATCTTTCTTTTTTCCTTTTTTAGTTACATTTTCTTTTGTTTCAAAACACTATTACTTGATACTGTTTTGTTAATGATAGAGTATTGTGAAAGGCTCATGACATTTTAAACTATTTAAGCTTATTTGAATTGTCACACTACCTCCTCCCCATCACTCCTTCCCCCATCTCCCTTTCCCAATTTTCTATTACTTCCTTGGGATATTTTTATATCTTGTGCTCCAAAGTGCTGTCAAAGTAGATGCTCAGCTGCAGTGGGTCTGGCAGATGCACACAAACTGATTATGGGCCTCTTATAATAACAAGTAGATTCAGCTCATGAATTTACACTTGGAACTAGAAAAAATATCCTGATTTTAGCTGAAGTGTTGAATGCAATGGAAAGCTTTTTCTTTTTCATCAGCTTAAACTGCAGTCTGATCACAGTGGATTGCAAGATCATCTCAATGAAGTATGTAATTGTTAAGTATACAGCACAGGAAGCCCTGATCTTACAGCTTTGGACATGAAAGTCAGGTAGGTAATTTTAGAAGAAGTGCCCTGTCCAGGGAAGAGAAGCTTTGCAGATAAATGCTCTGTCTCCTTAACTTCTGTGTTTGGATTTTTACACCTGTGTGTGGAAATAAAGAATTCAAATATCCTCCTAAAGAATGTAGGAAAAAAAAGCCTTAGATAAAACTGTGCCATGTTCATACTTGAAAGGGCTTTCTGTCTACTTACCGTTAGTTTTTGAATAGCTTCCTTTCAAAAAAGCAAAACTTTGCACTTCTGCAGGGATCGGGAGAATTACCTGCAGCTTTAGGGATTTTGGGGTTGAAATATGTCTGAGTTTTGGACCTTTTAGTGTAAATTAGTGCATCTTCAAAATCTAATGCGAGTGGGAAGTAAATAGTATTGTGTGAATAATGTAGCCAAACACAGTTTTAATACATCCTCCTTTGGTATAAAAACTACCAGTGCTGTGGAGAAAAATATTTCTCTGCAAGTGCAGCAATTACTGTGGGTGTTTTTAGGGCCATCTCAGGCACACAGAGGCTGGGGCCTCTGGCTTTTCATGGCTTGCTACCTCAGCTAGCAAGGTCATATTTTACTTGACCATGTCCACATATGTTGTAATCCCATCTCTGATGGCCCACATAATTGTGATGGCACTTGCTGCCTCTGACATTCACCTGATGGACAAAAGGTTCATAGGGCCAGTGACCCATATAGTGCCCCTTCCCTTCCCTTCCCTTCCCTTCCCTTCCCTTCCCTTCCCTAGCATAATACTGGTCATATTTTTGCTCTCATTCCAGTGCACTTATAGCGAAGTTACTGCAGCTTTGAAGACAGAGAGGAAAAGACCCATAGTGGTAAAGCATTTACAGCACAACCATGTGTTTATCTTTGACTTCTTCCATGAGCTGTAAGGTGATGTACTTAAAGTAAGAATGAGAAACAGCCTGCTGGGTTTGGTTTGGGGTTTTTTGCGGATAAAGCTAAACTCTTCCCCAAACATCTTAACAGTAGTGTCATTCACTAGAGTAAAAGGTGGGATGAGATGACACTCCTGCCAAAGAACAGAGCGTGCTGGAAGGCCAAGTGTTTGCTGGTCTGATAGTCATCCTGAGAATTATTTGTTAGTTCTCAGCATTTGTATTTCAAGTTGCAGCTAGTCATTGAAATGTATTCTAATTAAATTCCTTCTCTAATCGTTGTGGCTATTATAGCATTAGTTTTATTAAGTTAAAACTTAAAACCACAGCTTGCAACTCCTACTTTTGACATATTATTTTTCATGTGCAGTGTTGGATCTTCTTCATACACAGTTGATAGCTTCAGCTTTGCAGGAGACGAGAAAAGGAATTACACAAGGCTTCTTTCTCACACTTATCATCCTCTGAGGAAAATAAAGAAAAATCTCTTCCTGCCATTTTTAGGTAAGGTGTTTCAGTGAAGTATGACCATGTGTCTCCAGTCATTGCCTTCCTCTCCAGGCTATTGCTCTGCTTAGCCTAGGTTAGTGGCCCCTACCAATGCACTGGATGTTGCACCTTTTTGCTCAGAAGGGGAACTCTGTCCAATTCTGCAACGTGTTATCATAAAAATGTTTTTTTATGCCTGCTAGATCAAAATGCGTGTGCCTTGCCATAATGATAGATTCTCGTAATATACTTATTTTTGATTTTCAGCAGCCCACTAAAGTTAACAGCATTATTTATAATGCTTTAATGATCATTTTAGAAAGGAATCCTTTTTCTTCCCTTCTATTAAATTTCTTGTTCTGTTACTGAACTGCTTGGATGTTGTGTTATAAAATACAAATACAGTGACTGAAATTCACATGATATCACCAGCAGTTTGTCTGCTTTACAAAGATTCTGTCATGTTTTTGCTCTCTGGAATTTTGAAGAAACACTACAGTAATACAATTGAAAATAATAATGCTAAAAGAAAAAAAAACATACTTGAAAATACACTAGAGCATATTTTACTGAAGTGGAAGAGGCACTTAATAAAAGTACTTCTGGCAGTAATTGAAGGATATGTTTCATGTTCCACTAGATGCATATGGCTTAGGAAAGGAGGTACATTTTTGTTTAGTATAGGAAAGAACTAATGTTAACAATACCTAAAAGATTTTGGTTCAGGTTGAGCAGTTTCATTATTCTTGATATCTTAAATACCTGCACTTGCTTGCAGTTTCAAGTGTATATAATTTGTCATTTGAGAATGGTCTGTTGTAATTTGGAGATATTAAGTGCTTGTTCCTTGTAATAAGCTTAGCCTTCTAAAGTAATTTTTATCCATCTGAAGATTAATGTCTAACATCTCTACTCCAGCATTGGTAAGCAAAACTTGTCTTAATATTGAAAAAATATGTGACCACCTCATGTAGATAAAGAAAACTTGAGAGACACGGGAAGAAAGAACTTTTAGAACTTTTGGATCCTTAGATATTTTAGGGTTTTTTTTTCATGTTTGAATGTTGATAGAATAATTTAGATTGGAAAAGACCCTTAAGGTTGAGCCCAGCCCTTAACCCAGCATTGCCAAATCCAGTTCTAAACCATGTCCCTAAGTGCCACATCTGCATGTCTTTTAGATATCTTCCTGGGATGGTGACTCCACCACTTCCCCTGGTAAGACGCCTCTTCCTGTGCTTGACAATGCTTTCAGTGAAGAAACTTTTCCTTATAGCCAATCTGAACTTCTCTTCGTAACTTGAAGTCTTTTTTCTCATTCTGTCACTTGTTGCTTGGGAGAAGAGGCTGACCCCTACCTGGCTACAAATGCCTTCCAGGTAATTGTAGAGTGAGACTGTCCCACCTAACCCTCCTTTCCTCCAGGCTAAACTATTCCAGTTCCCTCAGACACTCCTGACAAGACTTGTGCTCCAGACCCTTTGCCACAGTTGTTGCCCTTCACTGGACAACCAACCAGCATCTCAATGTTTGTCTTGTAGTTAGTGGCCCGAAATATTCCTGAAATATTCCCTGTTCATTGAGGAGAATGGAGAGGGTTCCCAATAGCAGTCCTGAGAAAAAACTTCATCTGGCTGGATGTGTTTTCATGAGCACTGGGGCTGACTTCATCTTACCTGCAGGTTACCTGTACAATCTGGGAATTGTACAGCTCTGCATCCTCAAGCTAAATTATGGTGCTGCCCTGCAATTTAGGTGCACCAGTGCTGGCTACTCCTAAGTTTCAGCATGGAAGTGCTTAGCTGGGTGCAAGTAGCCTTGTCCTCAGCAGTGCTCAAGTCACCGCTCGTGGTGGCCACCACACGTGGGCACCTGGGACTGCAGAGCCACTCTGCATGTTTTCCTCGAGATGTGGCATGTGCCTGTGGAGTAAAAAGACAAAGCAAAGCAATATATAGCCCCAGTGTGTGGGTGAGGGGAGCATACTGCATGTGGACTGCTTAATCAACTCTTTCAAACTACTCTGAAGGGTTTTCAGGAGAAGGAGCTTTGATGATGTTTTCAATTTGGAGTCAAGTGCTGTTTTTTATTGTCCTTTTGTGTTGTTTTGAAAGCATCTCTTGTCCTTGTGAGGGCATCCTGTTGAAAGCATCCATCTGTCTTTATTGCCTTTTTTTTTTTTTTTTAATTGGGGAAGTGGGGGGGATCACAACCTGACTGGCATTAAAATAATGCATTCCTAAATTTCTGTGGTTAAAGCTATGGGTGTTTTTAGCATTCTTTGTAGCTTCCAAAAACTGAAAGAAGCACGGGACGTGGAGTCTTGTGAACAGGTGGAAGCATAGTTCTGACCTCGTTGCGTATTTTTATATTCTGGGATAATATGCCGGATTATCCTTCTCAGGGAACCAGTTGTTTTGCAGGTTTATGTTTCCTGGCGGGATTTCGTTCGAGCGAAGCCTTGTGCAGCTTAGTTCTTTTTTTTCCCCACACTGGGCGCTCCTTGCACCAAAAACGTGCGCGCGTGCGTTTGCTTTGCACGGGAGGGTGCAGTCTCCGTGGCGGAGGGACCCGGGGGGGCGAAGGGATTTGGGATGAAGGGATGCGGGGCGGAGGATGAAGGAAGGAGGTGCTTGGCCCCGTGCACGTTGGGGCTGTGCCGGCGGAGCGGCCGCCGTGCCGCGGGCGCAGCGGCAGAGGGCGCTGCAGGGCAGGGGATGGATGGATGGATGGATGGATGGATGGCCCGGCTCTTGGGCACCGCGCGCTTCTGATCTCCTGAAATGGGTGCTCCGTAATGATGATGCATCCCTCTACAGTGCCACGTGTTGGCTTTTTAAGTGCTTCTAGCTACTCTGCTCGCGAACTGTGTTAACGCTCTTTTGGAAATTGCGGTTCTGTTTGCGTGCCGATGCTGCCCAGGTTGCAGTTTTCTGTGGGGCTTCTAAAGATAATGCGTAATTATTCATTAAAATACCCCAAAGCTCAATTTACAGGCCATTTATTCTTCATGACAGAAATAATCCTGAGGTCTCAGACAAAAGTAGGACTGGTAGGAGAAGGCAGTCTGGGCAGTTAGGGATGGTGCCATATCACAAGCCTTAAAATGCCTCCAAGTTTGTTCATGAACAGACCCAAATGTATGGTGGGTTTCTTTGTAGTCTTACTTTCTCTAAGTACCGTAACTACTTTCCAGAATCTTTAAATTGGAAGCTATCTTCCTTCCTGTAATGTTAAGAGACAGTATGACTGATTTTGAGATTTACATAAGTAATTGAGAAAACTGTGCAAGCTGATACAATTGTTATTGTAATTATTGCTATTATTGTATGATTTATTTTCATGAAGTTTGCTGACCAAATCTGACTAAGCAATTGAGTTTTAAACTGTGCAGGGTTAGAGGGGAGGGTTTTGAGGCTCACATGTATCACTTGTATCACACAATCAGTTGTGTTCTCAAACTGACTTTGTGGAAAATCAAATATAATCGTTTCAAAATAGGATGTTATTTAAAAACAGATTTTTTTTCCCCACATTTTGATAATTGTTCCCATTTTACTGGTGTAATCAGTATTAGATGATCTGCTTATTGCACATCTTCATTCAAGAGCATTTTAAACCAAATGGCAGTGTTTTGGAGTCAAGAAATTGTGAGATATTGCAGATTCTAAGAGTCTGTTCCTATTGATTCTCATGGAAGCAAGGGCTTTGGCATTTTTTAGTGAGCTTTCTTTTATATATCCTGTCTTTCTATCTACATTTTATGATGATGGTTGACTGTGTGTGTGGCACTTAACTAAAACCTTGAAAAGTCAGGTAGTTGTAGCAAAGCATGTGATTCAGGCAGTTTTCTGCATTTTTAATTATGTACCTACATGTTGGCCTCCTCAGATCACTGCTCACTTGTGGAAGCAAAGCAAGTAATTTTCTTTGAGCTCCCTTTATGTCCCTATCTGCATGCTGTACTGCTATTTAATTTTGCCTGCAAAGCAATGCCTTTAAAAAAGTGAAAGTATGCTGTGGTATTCTGGCCCCTGAGCACTGGGTGCCTTTGGGGTACTCCCCAACCAGGGGAGACCCTTTTATCTCAGTTCTGTGTCAGGATGAAGACTCCAGACGCTCGTTATGCTCTCAATCTTCTTGTTTATTAATACATTATCAGAAAACCTGGCACTGTCCTGACCGGACTCAATGCTCAGGGAAACCCACCACCAGAACAGCTGAAAATGGCTGCAGAGTGTGCAGTTTCAAGGTCTTTTATCCAAATAACAATAGAAACTTATTTTATTTTTCTTTCCTTACCAATTACCATTTCTTGTCCACCTACATAACTAAAAACTGCGATAGTTCCTTGGCCAATCACTTCTGTGCTACCACCACAGCAAGACATGGAGTACATGAAGAAGAAGAAAAAGAAGCATTAGAGACAACCCCCTCTTCCCTCCATCTTGACTCCATGTTAACTCCCTAAAAGCTAAGTTGCTCACCCTAGTGACACACTGCACTACTTTTTATTAGCTATCTTACTCTTTTATGGATCCATGGTTTATCCAGGGATTTTTTGAAGCTGTTCTCCATGGATGAGGGTTAAAGTTAGTGTTTTCCTGGGGGTGAGGATCCTCCAGAGCAGCTGGAGGGGTATTTTCCCTGCCCTGGGTTCCTACAGTATGCCATGTTTAATTTCAGATTTTAGAGACATAGGCATTAATTGGGGGTAGGTGTGGGGGGAGGGGGGGTAATTGGTACACAGAATTGTACTTTTGTTCTGGTTCCAAAAATTCATTATATTTTCCCCCTAGCTCAAATCTGTACAAAAGCTTCAGAATGAGCAGAGGACGCAGGTTAGTTGTGTTGAAATCCTGTCCAGTGATGCCTTCTTGTTAATGCTCTTGGACTTTCATCGCCTGTTGAGGTTAAATTTCTGACTGGGGCTTGAAAAGAGTTCAGAATACAAATCAGTTATTTCAGTTATTTGAAGAGCCTGTAATGCTGAACTTGGGGCACTTGGGAAGCAGAGCCGTGTGTCTCTGCAGTCACTGGTGTAATGTTTCCTCGCTGCCATCACTTTGTTGTGAGCCTTCATCAGAAGTGGCTGAAGTCAGTCAATAAAGTCCCTATTAAAAGCAACATTTTTGCACAGGCTTCAATGAGGATGCCTTTCTGGATAGTAGGGATGGGGAAAGCTTATGTTGATCCTGCTAGAGAATATTCTCACAGTTACCTGCAATTTGTGGCTCAGGAGCTTCCTGAACCAAGTGCTATCTCTGTATGGTTTACAAGTCGAAAATGAAAATTAACAAAGGCTGCTGTGAGAATGTAAAATGAACCTATGTCCTGGGGTCCCATTTTCCAAAAGTAAAGCCTCATGAGAGAGAATGAGTTTACAGTGCAGGTGAGAAGCTCAGGACTGTACAAAATCTCAAGATATTTTTGTGGAGGGGAACAGAGTTCTTCAGGTCCCTGGCAATACCACTACCTTCTGAGAAAATCCTGGTGAGAAGGCGTGGAAGTTTCCTGATGCCTCTGGAAGCAAACTGTGTGTTGTTTGTTGTCTGTGATCAACTTCAGGCTGAGTTTTGGAGGAGGAGTCGCACATGAAAATGTGTAAGAGGGCAGGACAGTGCATGGCAATGTGTGTGTGTGTGTGTGTACACACAGAAGATTCTTGCGTGCTGCCTGCAGCAGTGTCACATCAGAAGTCTTCATCCTCTAACTAAAACCACAGGCATTAGCACCCTTTTGCTGCACATATCTCAATAAACCCATGGCTTTTAGAATCAGTACAAATGGTGTTAAGCTTGATTTTAAAATAACAAAAGTTGTCAGAATTTTTTTTTTAATTTACATGTTGTGAAAAACGTACTCACAGCAGTCTAGAGTTTAGGAAAAATGGTGAATAATGTGGCTGCATTTTAATTCTGATCTTGCATTTATATATAAACACTTTGAAAACCAACCCAGATTTTCTGATTTCAGACAAGTTTCACTCAAGCCCAGCTACTGTTTTGACTGAATTGGAAACTTTCTGCAAACTTACAGTTTCTTAGTTTTCCTATGTGCTGCTCTGACAAGTTGAAAAATAGACATTGGTCCTGTGAGTGTGTATATGTGCAATTAAAAAAAAAAAGTCTATGCAGGTTATCAGTCAGTAATAGTCAGACCATGGAACAGCTGAAAACATGGAAACAATTTCCTCCCTAATTTGGGCAGATTGGAATGCATCCCCAAAATCCAAACGGAAATAGTAAAATTTAAAAACTTTTTATTAGTACCTAACCCAGCTGCACCTGGCCGGCCTAATTGCCTTCAACCTGGTCATTACTCAGAGGCATGAAGTTTAGCCACCAACAGCACTTATTAATGCATAATAGGAATTTACTTGTAAAACAGAATTATTGGAACGGTGTGATATCATAAAGACAGAGGTGCTGACATTTTAGATTGTTTTATATAGGGATGTTAAGTTATAATTTAGGAGTTGGATATTCTTTGGGTGATTCATCATTCTTGGGTATAACTTTAAATGTCTGGTGGATATACGTAGAATTAATGTTTGCAATGACCAGATCATGAAGCATGCTTATGTGAATAAGGCCACATTTGGTTTCTGGACAATCTACTTCTCTGGTATTTTGTGAAAGGTTGGTGCAAAACCTAGAAATGCTGAGGCTGCAGTTTAATGAAATGTTTCAGCAAGACAGCCCCTCACTGATTTCTGTAAAGATGTCAAAGCCTAAGCCCATAAAAGTGCCTGCAAATTCTCCTCTTCATATCAACGGTGTGAGAAACTGAATACATTAATTCTGTTGGACCTCAAACTTAGAATCTGTCAATATGATTCCAGTGATTGATGGTTACAGACTTTTACCTACCTCATAAATATAATGTGCCTTGATTACAGAAGCACTGCTAGTGCTGCTATAGTTAGTTATGTCAGCACTTCCATTGTAAACCTTGTTTCTTTAGGGGTTTATAACTCCATCATAAAAATTCACTCTGGGATGAAATTTATACCATAGACTTCTAGACTGTAAGCTAGTCATTGAAAATGCAGATATACTAAAAAAAAAATCCACCAAACAACCCATTTAAACAAAAGCCCCAGACTTGCAAATATTTCATGTGTGCGAGTTATTTCTGTACTGTGAAATGACTTCACTTTTGAGATGAAAGGTTGCTGCCTTTTGCTCCCTAGTGGAAGTCAGGCTTTGTGTGGGTGTATGCACATACATACATGAATATACTTCTGTCATAAATATTTTTAAAACATATGTGTGCAATAACTTTTTTTAAAAAAGCTTGTGGTATTAATACCTTGAAGTTTTTATCTGTAACATAAACTAACAGTAAACACCAATTTATAGATAAAATACATTTGCTGCAATGGAGCATGAAGGTCAAGGGGAAAAGCATTAAAATATATTCAGTTAAATACTGGGATTTGGGTGTGAACCTCACCTGGGCTGATTTAACATATTTATATATATATACACACACTTCTATGAGCATAGCGCCACAAAGTCTTTTCTAAAGGATGAGTTATTTAAAGCTTGTTTTAAACAGCCTCTGATGTGTTATCTTAAAACACACTTTTAAAAAGTACTTTGAGATTACTGAAGTAAACCTCTAGCAGGTAATGTTTTGTGTTTGTCTAATGTAGCAGAAGAGTCCTACAAAGGTTTCTGTGCTTTTGGTGGTAAATGGCACTATAAGATGTGGATTTTCTTAAATTACAGTAGAGTTGGAGTGCTCTTAAATGGTGTTTCTTAGTCCTTAGTTCAATATTAAATTTTTTTCTATGTTTTGAGGGTTTTTTTTTAAATACACATTGTGTTTAGGTTTGAGGTTTTTTTCTTGCTTTTGCACATTGCAAAATTAGTGTTTGGATATTGAAGAGAACTGAAAGCACTGGTAGTGTCTGTTTCCATATTCCAGCCTGGTGATATGGCAAATAATGATTGGACCTGATATGTGACAAACATATCTTCTAATGGGGCTGTATTTACAAGTAGTGTAAAACTGGCTCACTATCATTTAATTAGTTAATGTGTCTTAAGTTTTATTAATCTTTTCTGGCTGGACATGTTACTGCTTTTCAAAGACACATGAAAAAAGGAAGGAAAGCCTCATTGCTTCTTTCCCCAGCTCTTTCCCATTGCTGGTTAAAACAAAATTAGATGTCTGGCTAGCTGTCATTTTTATGAGTTATAGATAGAAATAGGCAAGGAGGAATTAATTTCTTTCTCTAAGTACCTTTAAAAAAATATAGATGAGCCTAAGATGAGGGTTGTTTCTATTACTAAAAGTCCCACTGCTTCGACACTCTAATGCTTTGAATAAAGAATTGAGCTAAGCTCCTTTTTATTTAAAGGTAAAAGTTAACCTCAGATGGATACCTTCACTTGATTTACTGATATTGCCTCTCCACTTTGTTCACTTTTAGGTTTTTGGCATTAAATTTCTAATGGCTGGGATTTTTACAAGCATAGAATTTTTCCATTTTTAACACAAATTGAAGCTCTGTAGCTTTGAATCTCTACTCTCTCTCCTTTCCTCCTCCCCATACCCCCTTCTCTATCTGCAAATAAAAAGACCAATCCTCCCAAAAAGCAGCTTGCATATATCAAAGAAGGGACCTGGAATCTTAAATAACTTTATTTCTGAAACAAGACGGGTGGTGGGACGCTAGCCCTAAACTTTTGAGGGTGGGCATCTGGCTCTCACAGTTTACTTGGCTGGTTGAATATCTTGAAAGCCTTATTTTAAAAGTCATCTTACAATCATTTTTAATTGGCTCCAAGTAAGTAGTTGAGCATTTGTTCTGATAAGGAAGTTTTTGCTCTATGTGTGCCATAAAATCAGCAAAAAGAGGGATCTGTTTAATACAACAGCAATGCTGGGCTTTTTTGTTTCTAGGGCTTGCCCTAAACAGGATTTACCCCTTAAGGCAGCAGTAGCACACCATAAAAAGACCATTCTTTTACTCCACAGCAGCAAGGCTTTAACTTTCTGGTTTTCAGATTTCTTTTTTTAATAGGCAGCAATAACAAGACTTCCATAGGGTGGTTGCTATAAGTACTGTACATGATGTCTTAAGATCAGAATGCTTTGCCTGCAATGTTTTATTGCTTTTTGTTTAAAAAGGCCTGGGAAAGAGCATCTAACAAACTTCAAGGTTCAGCTCATGTTTCTGGAAAATTTTCTATGTGGGGAAAGCTTATAGATGGAATAAAGTTGAGCTGTTTTTGCTGATTTACACTTACATTATTGGTTGAGTTCTCAAATCGATGTACTTCCAAAGCCTGACAAATATCCTAGTTTGCATTGTAACAAAAAAAACCCCCTAAACCAACCAACCAAAAAACCCCCACCTCCCCAAACTCCCCCCCAAAAAAAACAACAACTAAAAAAACCCAAGCAAAAAAACAAAAACAAGAAAACCCCAGTGAAAGAGAATTTAATTGAAAATTTGGAATTAAATACTTCCATGCACCATTAATTCTGTTGCTATAGAAATGTCAGCCTTTCTTTGCTCCCACATATCTATTAATTAAGTCAGTATGGCATTTTTTTATCTGAGGATTTGTTCCTGCTTACCCAGGAACTCAAAATCTAGTTTACAGCTGTGAAGAGTATTTATTTGGAGAAGCTAGTTACTTTGTACCACCCTCTCAGTTCCTTTTATCATCTGTATTTTTAAAGTCTCCTCCTGACTAAGCTGCAGGTGGTCTGCTTTTTTTTGAGTAGCATGTAGAGCAGACACACACCACCCTACACCCCACTGTCTAGTTTATGTGTTCAGTGTGTGTGATCTGAAATTTCATGAAAGTTCTGTGATGTTATGTTTTGCTTTTTTGGGGAAAAAAAAAAAATTGTTTTAGATGGCTTTTTCATCAGCACGTTGGTCACAATTGTTCTTTACTTGCTTGTTACAATTCCAGTGGTAAGCTCTTTGTCAAATAACAAGTTAACATTGTGACCCATGTGGCTCTGAGAATTGGAATTCCAATTTTTCTCTGGAATTCCATGGTTTTCTAACACTATTCCAGTAGAGTGAGCTTCCTGTAACGTTGGTGGCAGTCAGGTGAGCTGTCTTCAGATGTCACTGGAGAACGCTGGAAGGTGCAACCCTGATCCTAAGGATGGGGACACTTTCTGCTCCTGCCATGTAAGTGCATGGTCCTGATTGCTCATGCTCTATCAGATAATGCTGGCAAAAAGAGTTTCAGAGGACTAGAGAGTGTATCTGACCTAAGGCTTTGTTCTCTTTTAGTTGCTGAGTAATTCATAGAAATTTTTCTGTTTTCTGGAAGTTACTAGGAATTCCTTTTATTGAAAATTTTTCTTGGCTGTTGCTGTGAAGTTGAAGGCGCATGAACTCCTGTCTTTTGATGCTTTGTTTGCTCACTCACATGCAGTTTCTAATGGTTTTTCACTTGTACTGATTGACTCAGATAATGTGGCAGGCTTGTTCAGATGTTTGTTTGAACTGGGTCATCTTACTGCCATGGAGTTCTTTGCAAGGGAAAGACTGGCAAGTCAAAAGAAGGACACTCACATCTGGTACAGACGGAACAATGCATTTTTCCGCTTCTCCTATAAAAATGTGTCCCCTGACCTTCCCTCCTCTCTTCTCTAATCCTCTTAAAGCATCAGTTTGCATGCCTGCTTTGCACCTAGAGGTACAGTGGGCTTGCAGGAAGGAGTTGTGCATTCATTCTGGCAATGTGAGCTGTCTTGGTGCGTGGTGTGGTGGGTGCTCACATGATCCATGATGTAAGCTGAGCCTGTGTCTCAGGAGAGATGAGATTATTCAATCATTTTATGCCAAAGTAGGTGTGGGGCTTGGGGAAACAGCCTGCATTTTGTTGAAACTGGTCACAAAGGAAAGTGGGGCTTGTTTGGGAACCTAGGTGGTGCTTAAGACTGGGGAACTACCCTATAGTGCAGCCCATGCTGCCTATCTTCTCCAGCTACCTTAATCTCTTTAAAACACCCCATTTTGAGGGGATTGAGGATTCCAGGAGCCTTGAGCTGCTAGGAGTAATGGCCTCTCCCTCCTCCAAAAGCTTTTCTCTGAGTACCTCTGAAGTAATGGTGTACTTGACTAGAGATCAGATGCTTTTTCTCCCTTTCAGTCTCTTACTCTGTGTAACATAATTCTGTTGCTGTATCTAGCAACAAAATGGCCTGTCAAAATGTCTTCTGGTGACACTTAACTTCAAAAGAATTTTGGTGACATTTGGCATGCAGTGTTAACAGCGAGAATCTGAAAAGCGTATCCAAAAGGTCATTTAGATATATAAGAACAGTGTGTCAAAATCTAATGATCTTTCAAATGATTGTGAGGGGCTCAAAGAGTCTTTAGGAATGTAATGTGGGTGCTAATGAACTTTACAAACTGTCCAGCTCTGCAGAGGTTGCAGTTAACTGGTGCATTTCAGTTAAATCTGTGGATGTCACTTGAATGGTGACAAAATACCGGGAAGAACTTTGGTGGCTTTTGAGAATTTTCTTGATTCTTTTTTTTTCGAAGCTAGGAACTTTTTTTACAGCAGGTGACACCTTAATTAGCTTGATGGACTATTCTGACATTCTTAACTCAAGAAGAACTGTGTCCTTTTCCCCTCTTAAAAACTGTCCATATGTAGTAGATTCACTATGACTTTTCAAGATAGGTATTTTTTTGCAAGATCTTGGAATGTGGAATTCTTGAGGTACTAAAAACATTAAGTACTGATTCTCTGTCCTTTCAAAGGAGCAAAGATATCTGTGTGTACAGATACATGCATGTGTGCATGCATGCAGTATCCCACACAAAAACTGACATTCAGGTCATTTAGAATACAAAAAATACTTCCTTGGTGACTGCAAAATACACATAGAAAATTTGGAGCTTCTTTTGCAGAACCATAGAGTTGTTGAGGTTAGAAGGGACCCCTGCAGGTAGGTCATCTGGTGCAACTCCTCTGCTCAAAGATGGTCACTTAGACTCACTCAGGACCTTGTCCAAATAGCTTCTGAATATCTGCAAAGATGCAAACTCCACAATCTCTCTTGGCAATCTGTGCCAGTTGTTGGTCAACCCTCACAATGAAAAAGTGTTTCCAGCTGTTCAGGCAGAGACTCCTTCATTTTTTCACCTCTGGTGCTGCCAGTGGGCACCACTGAAAAGAGCCTGGTACTGTCCTATTTGCGTCCTCCTCTTAGACATTTCTCTCAAGTAAACAGTCCCAGCTCTCATCCCTTCCTCATAAGAGAGATGTTCCAGTTTCTTTGTCATCTTGGTGGATCTTTTTTAGGACTCTCTCCTGTATGTCCATGTCTCACTTGTACTGTGGAGCCCAGAACTTGACACAGCACTCTGGCTATGTCCTTACCAGCACTGAGGTCCAGGAAAAGGACCTCTACTCAACACTTCTGGCAGGTCTCATGCAGCCCAGGACACCACTGGCCTTCTTTGCCACAAGGGCACACTGTTGGTTCATGCTCAACTTGATGTCCACCAGAGCCTCCAGGTCCTTATGCCAAGGTGCTTCCCAGCAGAAGTGACCCCCAGCACGTTTTTGGTACATGGAGTTGTTCTTTCCCAGGCTCAGGACTTTGTACTTCCCATTGCTGAACTTTGTGAGGTTAAGGATTCTGTGCATGACCTACATAAGTTTAATACAGCTCAGCCTGGAAATTATTTTCTGGTTAAAGTGTGTTCTATTTGGATTCCTTTTAGTATGTCCAAATGTTAAACCAGTTGAAATTTCTCTGTTTATCTATGGAGGTTCAATTTATCTGAAAGGGCAGGCATGAACATTCCTTTGATAACTAATCCTATTATGAAAGCTTTTAGCAAGTCAGAAATATATACTGTATTTTGTTCCTCATGTGAGCAGTCTGCACAAAAGTAAATCCCCTAGGATATGACCATCAATGATTTCTTTTAACCTAATGCAGCTTAATATTTTTCAAGCAGGGTAGACATACTGTTGAGACTGTGTTACCATCAGGTTTCAGCATTTTTCTCAAAGAGCAGGTATCTGCTAATAAATTTACTTGTCAATCTCATTCACAATGAATTTATGAAAAATAGTCCTTCTCATCTTTGAATGTTCTCCATATTGCCTTTATTTTATACCATGGCTACTGCTGTTTTGTCATTTTCTAGAGGCTGTGCCTAGCAACGAATTGGAGTCCTTTCTCCTGAAAGAGAAAGCAGTAATGCTTGTTTGATAAACAGAATTTATTTAAAGACTTCTAGATGCTGTAGTAAAATTTTATGTCTGTTCCTAAATGAATAAATAGAACTCTACACCATGGTGTTGATGTTAGAGTACATAGGCCAAACAAGAAAAAAACCAAAGTTGGATAAGTTTTATTAATACTTCTCTAGATGTAACTGTTTTACCTTTTGGTCCATTGTTAGATTTTATCCTGTTATCATCCATCATTCATAAAAGGATGGCAAGAGCCTTGCAAGTAGTTTATGGTCCAAAGATCTGCTCAAAGCTTAGCCTGAAGAGGACAGGGTGGAACTGCTGAAGCTAGAGGTATGAAAATGTGGCACTTTCTAAAAAAGACAGATGCTTTTTAAAAATGCAGGAGATGGAATACTTCATTAAAAACACATCAAACATATAGATATTATATTGCAAGGATTTGTTAATGTGGTTTTTTTTCAGGTACCATGGCCCGTAAAAATGTTCCTTGCAATTCTGAAGCACATTACTGTCCATGGCACTTTTAGGAGTCAAACATACTAGTTACTTTAATCGGGATAATAATTTAGAGTGTCAGAAGGGTAGTGTACCTTTTCAGTGTTTCCATTTGGTATTATTTTACTCCTTTAATAGTACTTTATAGTTCCCAACCTTACCTCAATTAGCAGTACTGACAGATGCTAGTTCAGCATTTTACCTCTAGCCAGTAGGGCTTTCTTTAGAATAAATGTCAGTAATTTTATGTTGCTAATTTGAGGTGATATACCTACATGTAAAATTACATTTTAACTCTCTTGTTATACTTGCAGTGAGAGATGGCAGCATAAAGAAATATAAGTGAATGCGCCTGAGAGATAGTTCAGGACTAGAAGGTTCATTATGGAACTTTTATAGCTCATTTTGAGGCACACTGCAGATTTTGTTAACTCTTTCTTCCACTATGCATGTATGTATTTCTTTGACATGTCTTCCCTCTTTCCCCCCCCCTTTTTTTTTTCTTTAAATATTCATTTAATTAGCAGATTTTGGGGAAAATGGGCGTGGAATTTGGGTTTTTAAGGATCACTAAATCCTGTTACAGACTGCTTTTTAATAACAAACATTACTTACTTAGTGAAAAGAAAATGTCTGTTAGTGCACTAAAAATTGCTATCTGAAGAAGTCAATGTAAGTGTTGCTATCTGAAGAAGTCAATGTAAGTGTTCAGTAAGTAAAATAAGAAAATGTGGTATTTAAAATCAGGCAATTCTTGAGAAAGACCTTAAGGAAGCTTATCCCAGTTAATATTTCTGAGAAGGAGAATATTTCTGAGAAGTATGCTCCTGATCAAGCACAATAGTCACAATTAGTCAATGCTAATGATTGGTATCAGCAGACACCATCAAGAAAAGTCTGTGCTTGGGTATTGTTTTCTAATCTGCCCTGCAGAATACAGGGGAGATGGCATGAGAAGGCAGAGCTTCATCATGAAATTGCAGTATTAACTGTTCCATAAGTTACTAGGAATTAATTTTTAAAGATGGTGTGGCTTTGCCTGTGTAGGTCGTGTATTTCAATCTTTCTTGAAAGACACCTTTTTTTAGTACTTCAGATTTTCCTGCAGATTCTCTCAGTCAGTTGCTAAATCACACTTTTGTCTATTTAGTGAAGAAAAATAGCACATGTGGGCATAACCGTAATTTCATATGTGGCAGCAAATCTGGCCGAGGATACTGACTGGAAAGTAAGGAGGAGCAAGTAATGCTTTCTGCTGCAAAACAAAAGCCAGTATACCGATAGAAGAATTTACTTTCTGTCTTTCTTTGTATTCTTATACCTAAATAGACATTTTCAAATCACAGAACTGGGGTCTTTATTATATACACTACAGAAATGCTTTATTTGGAATAATCAGTTTCCTGGTTCTTGTAATGCACATTTAAATTTTTCCTAAATGTTGTTATTTATAAAGAGCTAATTGATGCTTCCTATGTCGTTGCATAGATGTGAGATTTTTTGCCATTTTTGCTTTGCTGTGTGGATATGCATTGATTACTGTGGAGCAATTTCAGCATTTCTATTTCTAAAATTGTCTAATCTTCAGTCATTCTGTACATGAGAAATCTTCTGTAAATTTATATAATGACTGTAATTTTAGCTGAGTTGTAGCTGCAGAAATAAAGCTGGCCTAGTTTTGAGTTGAACAAGAGTGTCATTTTCATAAAGGTTTGATTAAAAATAGCAGTGGTATTTTTCAAATAAATTGAAAAATATTTATTAAAGCCTCTTTAACACTATGATACATTTCTCAATAATTATTCACTCATCTCTGCTGATCTGAAGATTTTATAGTATTAGCCTGTGTGCATCTCCTCCTGCTCCTCCAGTTAATTTGATTTTTAACCATGGGGCAAGGGGAGGGGCACAAACCAGACAATTTAACATAAAATATAGAGAGATTTTCCAGCTGTATCTCTTGTTATTCTGCTAAAGCTGAAATGTGCCACCACTTTTGAATGGAATGACTGGTGCTACCTGTAGTCATCTAAAATAGGATGGAATGAAATGTGTCATTTTCACTAAAAGGTCAACATTTCGTTCTAACAGTTACAGAGAATTAATTTTTTTTTTCTTCCAAGCCAGCAGTGCAGATTTCTTCTTTTCTCTGCTTCGAACTTTTGGCCTTGCCCTCAAGTATATGGGTGGTATGTGTTTTAAAATTGATATATTAATGTTGAATTTTTATTGTCACCCTTTCTGTTCGTGCGCCTTTCAAAACCTTCATTTGTTTGTTTCTGAACTTTGGACGTATCGTAAAAATGTCACCATTGTGGCTGAACATTAAGCACCTTCCCTTTTTGCTCTGGGCCGTTGAAATAAATTTGGACCAGGTGCTCCTCTCATAACAGAAGTCCTTGATGTGCCCTGATAGCGAGCGGGAGAGCGGAAGCTGTCAGCTTTCAGCTGGCTTGAAGAATGCAATTAGAGCAGTTTTAATACTGTTGAGGGACCCCATCCAGTCAAAGTTGTTTGAGTTAAGCCAAGTCTAGGATCCTAGACATGTACTTTAGGCACGTCAACTTTGTCTTTTTAGTCAGAGTGGATCTGTCATTCCCACACATTGTGTGAGGGTGGATTCTTTTTGTTGGGCTGTTGGGGGGGTTTTATATACTAGGAGAAATACTCCCATTTCTTACTAGCTCACTGGTTTTTTATCTGTTAGCTCTGTCTTTATGGCACCGTTAATACTCATAGTTCAAAGCATTTATTGTCAAATTAAGGCTTAAAACACATTTTTAAATGTCAAAAGTACCTGTGTCTTTGCATAAACCCTGGATTAGGTGAATTCGTTAAGTGGTTCATCACTAGGTTTTCCACATTTGGCTGGTTAAAGAAAGGGTAATATCAGTAGAGATCAGAACACATGAAGTCTGTAGAAAAAAGTCCTAGAAAACAGACAGTGCTGCAATGAAGGGCTGTTTTTACTGAAGCCTCAGCTTGAGTTAACTCCTGTACTGGGTGTGTTTCATTGATACTGAAAGCAAAGGAATGAAAAACTTGCAGGCTCATTGTTTTTGTTTTTTTTTTCTTCTCCTTTGTTTTATTAGAATTTTCAAGTTAGCTTGTTGCTTCTTCCGTTGCTCACTGTCAGAGTTTGCTTCAGTGGAATAAGTTCTTTCCTTAGGGATAGTCCTCCGCTGGATGTTTCATCTATTTCCCTGCTTTTCCTTTGTTGGTAAAGTGGCTCCGTTGTTTTAAGCCTCACTAGGCTACAAAGTAGAAAACAAAATTCTAAAACAGAAGTATATACAAAGATAGTGAAACGTCTGTTTTGGTAAACTCTTTTAGGCTGGGTTTTTTCCTATCGATTGGTTTTTGGGGCAGGGCAGATGAGATGGTCTTTTGCATAGTCTGAGTTTCAAAGTCTACCTAAAAGAACCAAAGAACTAATTTGTCTGCTCTGATACCTCCCCAGTTTTCATATGAGGATGGGAAGGGCAGCAGAAAAAAACCTACAAAGTAGTTTGTGTGGGATTTGATAGTTCAAATTGTGTTTTGCTATTTCTTTGGTTAAATCAATAGCATTAGTGGCTTAAAAAGATAGGATTGTCTTATTATGAGTTACGATTGTTAGCATGAAAACGTCTTAATTTTTACAAAATAAAGACATTTCCAAGGCTAGATTAATTGTCATGATGAGTTGAAAGGGGAAGGTTTTTGTGGTTTCTACATAACTGTTGCTCATCTCGGGAATTTTTACGAATGTATATATATGTGTGTGTATGTAAATTAGAAACTTACTGCCTACCTCTTAAAAAGTTGAAAGGAGAAACTACATACTGGCTATCTTATATTTGTATCTTATATTCTCAGGAGATTCTGGAAAAATCCTCAAATAACAGAGAGGGTAACAAATGAACTTAGCGGTTTGTTCTTGCCTAATGTCCGCTGCTTCTTGGCAAGGAACATCTCTTCTTTCTCCCTTGTGTGCCCTGTGCTAAGCCTTTTCACACGGCTTCTTAAGAGAGTGTCGTGCTGTAGACAAATGTACTGTAAGAAGAATGCCAAACTAGGAGGGAAGTGGCTCCAAGCAGATGGTGATGGGCAGACTAGCTTGTGGAGAGCCGGGTTCAAAATTATCAAGTACTCATTTTGTGCTTTTGTTTTCAGTGGAGCAGGAGGTGTGAAGTAAAGGTAAAGTAAAGGAGCAAATCAATAACCTACTCTCTACCATTACTTCCTTCTGCCATCTTTACTTCTGCTGGTGACTAATTCCTGACCCTTTCCAGTGGTCTTGAGCCTCTTTCCCTTTCACTATAAAATAGAAAGGACTGTCTGTGTTTCACTGCTGTTAGTGGTGCTAGGAAGGCTTGAGCTCTAATGGTTAAGTCCAGTTTTGAATCAATAAAAGAAGTGGGCTAGCTGAGCTTAGTCCCATCTCTGAGAAGAGCAGCCAGTGAGTCCGACATAATGCTTTGTAAGAATCAGAAAGGAATTTGCATCCTTTTTTTCCACTCCAAATGCATATTTGGAAAAAGACTGACCAGCTGAACTTGTAGTAAGAGGTATTTGGGTGGGATGAAAATAGTGTGAGAGTATCTCTGTTCCTGGAGGTTATTCAAGCAACTACAAGGAATGATAATGCTGATCCTTTTTGGCAGTGAGTGGGCTCATTATTCACCTGAGCTCCTGTCTCATCTTTTGGCTGGTTGTAAACAAGTTTGCCATTGGGATGAAGCATTCCGAGAGCTGATGTTCCTATTAAATTTTCTGGAGAGACTCAGGTGATGGAAGGGTTATGCAGTGACTTGAAGTGGCTTTATTTTGTCATCTGGTGTGATGGAGAGGTAGGGAGCGCTCCTAAGTACAGGGAGGTATTCCAGAGGAATTAATGCTTTATTAAATCAAAGAATCGACTTCTCAAGCAATGTTCCTTTCCACACTGATCCTCTGGTGTTAATTCATATTTTCATCTCAGTCCAGATTTCTTCTGCCAACACAGATGAGTTTGTGGGCAGCTTTTGAGCCTCAGCAGAGCTTGTGAAGCATGGCTTGTTTGCTTTTCATTGCAGGGAGCCTGTCCTTTGCAAGAACTATGTGTCAGGTAGTACCACAGGATTGTCTTGGAACCAATACTGTGGCCTAGCTTGGACAAGAATAAAAGTGCAGTCAATAGCTCATTTTTAATTCTTCTGGATAAGGCTTTGTCTGGCACAGTGCCTAACAGGGGTCTGTAGTAGCTGGTGAATTGTTGAAGCCAGCACACTCCCCACAGGCACGGCGCCTAGATTGAAAAAGTGCTATGAATCTCACATTAAAAGAAAAAGGCAAAAAAGAAGTATGTAGTAAAAGTTCATTAAATCTGTCAAAAGCAGCTGTTTTTTAAAGTGTAGGAGTCAGATTTTTCTCCAAAGACTAATGTAATTTAAACAAGTATTAAAGACTTGGATTAATTTTAGACAAGTATTATATTAAATCTGTTTCATTTCTGTGGAAGGAAAAAAAAACTGCATTTGATTTGACTTCCTTCACTCAATTAATTATGGAATATTTTAAATATGCAAGAGCTGTGTCCCATCTGAAATTACAATTATTTGCTTTTGTGATGGATTGAGGATGGTGAAGGTAATGATTCTACTGCAAATTTAAAGCTGGTTATGCTCATAAATTATTTTCCTTCTCTGTTGCAGATCTATACTTACAAACTCTGTGCCATTTGAGCATATTTTTGTCATCACTCTAATCAGCCCTAAGTCCTATCACTGTGGATTAGAATATTTGTAGTTCAGGAGGGCAGCAAAAAATGAAAAAGCATTGCAGGCAAAAATATTTGGAAGGTGCAGAGTAGTAAAATCATTTGACATGTCAAGTTATCAGTTCTTCCACACTGATATATTCAGATTTTGCTGTCATAACCCTTCCTCAGCAGGAATTGTGCAGCAGAGAGGTGGCTGCCAAACTGGTGCTTGTCTGATGGGATGCTTTCCTGAGCAGCAGAAAGTAGGAGGGTGTCAGAGGAGGCAGCCCTCTGTGCCTTTTAGCAAGTTAAGATGGGAAAGCAAAGTCACTTCCTTGCTGAATGTGATATATGGCTAAGGTTAGTTGTTTGCCTGCTATCAGTCAGGAGATGATGAATGCTGGTACAGGGCTTTACTCACATGCGAGGGATGGCTCCTGTCTGACATGCATGCCCTCATGTGAAATGGTTGACTGTCCTCTCTAATCCCTGTGCTGAGCTTGACAGCAGTTAATGCAGACTAAGCAGGAGCTATATTTTATGGAGGATATGGGGAATAGCTTTATGTTGCATTTAACACTGTGTTTTCTACAGTAGCAGGAAATCTGATTGTGCCTCACGCTTTATGCACAACACTGCTCAGTAATTCTGTGCTCCTGCTGTTGTGGAGCTTGACTTAAGCATCTGCAGAGGTTACAAGCATGAATGATTTAGCATTTGCAGGGCAAAACCCTTCCCCTTAGCACTCCTGTGAGCTGTATCTCTGAAACTGTATTGGCCTTCTCCACATGCATGTCTACACAGTGTTTGAACCATAAGTTTATTTTTAGGACACCTCTGCGAAGCTGGAAGTTGTTGAAACACTAAAGACAAAATGCTCTGTCTGTATTTTCCAAGTTCCAGATTTTCATTATGTACTTTGTTCAGCTCCATGTGCCACAGAAATTCTGTGTCCTTGTGCCTAAAATTCTCTCTGCAATCCTGTTATTTTCTGAGGTTGTCCTGAAAAGATGTGCCTTATAAAGGTCGTTTGCCTATGAAAGAATGTTCCTGCATGTGCAGATAGATGTATGTATCTACATATCTGTACAAGACCTGTCATATGTGTATAGATGTATATATATACAAAGGGAATATTTTACCTAGTCAAGAGATAGTATGAAATTCTGTGTTTTATATGTACCTGCACATACACATGCACCGAGACACAGACTACAGATAGGGTAAGATATAAGACTATGATCATGTGAGATCACACTATAAACCTTTCTGAACTCTGTCTGGATACCACAAAAGTAATTTATCAGTTAGCAAAATAGAATTTATGAATAATTTGTCAGCTATCAAAATAAAATTGTAAAAATCAGAAGATCAGGCTTGTATTCTTACCAATGGTAAACCAGTAAGAGAATTAAATTAGGTGAATAACAAATAAATAGGTAATAAAAATAAGATCAGTTCAAGTCTTAGAAATAAAGCCCTAAATCCAGCAGCAGTAAGTTTTAGCAGACTTAAACCAGAAGGTTGTGAGGAAAAATTTAAAAGGTGAAAATGCAATCCCATGAGAAAATACTGCTTTAGTGTTAATCTTATGAATATAAAGATATATGGTCATTAGGCTTCATAATCCACAGGTTGAGGGTTTGGGATTTTTTCTTTTACAGGGTCTACTCTATGGGTGAGTGTCTTTAGTTTTAACTTCAGGAAATATATTAAAGAAGTCTTTCAAATGCTGGATTGATGGTACATCCTTGCACACAGTATTTCTGTGATCACCAGCCTCAGGGGTGGTGTATGCACATGTATTTTTGAAGACACAGTCCATCAGTCATATTGACCTTGGAAGACCAGTGTGGGCTTCAAAACACTGGGGAGTGTCTACAGTTTTGTGCATTAGCTGACTGCAAATACTAATTTTATGATAGGAAAAGTTTCTATTGCATAATGTATAGGTGGTTCAGTGTGGCTCATTAGGGTTCCTCAAGCACTTCCATGTAGAGAGTTTCAATCTACTTTTTTTCCCTCCCTGAAAAGAGCAAGGGAAGAGTTGTGTAATGTAACTTTACCGTGTATCTTGCATGAGCATTTGGAACTTGGCTCTTGTGGATGAGAGTTAACCTTTTCTGGTTGAAAATGCTTCTTTGGGCCGAAAGAGAAGCAACCTGACTATGGGGCAGGCAACAGAGCTTGAGAGTAACAGGAGAGAAGAAGCAGGGAAGGTGATAGTTGTAGAGATCTGGATGGGAAAGACGTCCTGATACTTGCAGGCAGAGTCCCATATTCAAGTTAAAGACATGTTGGTTATTTTGGGTGTAAAATGCCAGGGATCAAAACCAAGGTAACACTGAGCAGGATCAGTTAATAAACCAATTAAAATAATGAAGTCTGAAGCTGGATAAGCTTAGATGTATAATGTTTTCCTTTTTATCCAGCATCTCCCAATTGGTAAGGAAGCTATTAGCAAGAACAGGAGATACTTTTTCTTGCTTTCTTGTCACATTCCCCATAGAGGAGAATTAACACTACTATCAGTAAACGAGGCAGAATCAGATGGAATTGTAATAAGTGGTAGTTTAGAGGATGCCTCTAAAATGTTTGATAGCTGAGATGGGTCAAAGACTTCCTGAGAAATGTTTATTTCTCTTGGTGTATCTTTTTAGCATTTCAAGAGGAAATCAGGTAATGATGTCAAGTAATAGTGTTTCTGCAGGAAGGTACCAAAACATTCTCAGTCTGTGCCTAGCAGTGCCCTGTTTAAAAGACCAGAATGTTTCAAGGTAAATTTCAAGGTAGAATAAGCAGAAAATACTAGAAGGAATAAGACAGTAGGCAGTGTTCCAAAAAGTGCTTTTGAGATACTGGCAGTTTATATTAAGGAGATATGTGGTGTTGAAAGATGTCACTCAAAAAGCTTAGCACATCCATTTTGTGAAAACTGTTGTGAAATCAATTTGAAAATTAGAGTGCAGAGAGGTACACTATTCATAACAAAGTTTACTCCAGTCACCATAAGATAGATAGACATTAATTAAAGATATGCTCCTTTGTTAGATGTTATAAAAATCTCTCAACTTTGGAGTCTCCAAACTCCAAAGGTATTTCAAAATACCAGGAAGTAGCAGGCTTGCCAAGATGCATGGAAGTGATAAAGAAACTTGAAAGAAATTCAGAAGGAAAGATAACCTTCAAGGCAATAAAAAGCATGCACATTGGTGTAACTCCAAAAAGAGATTGTATGGAGATAAATATGTAGAAGGTCTTTCACAAACCTGTCTGAACATGTGCTTTTGTGGGTGAGCATTGCTATGGGTTCTGGAAGTGAATACTCCATATTGGTGTGAAATATGATTTGCCCTTTGTGAGAACTTCTGGTAAACATAGTAGCAGAAAAAGAAAAGAGGAAAAGCACTGTCATAACTTGTGCAGTATTTAGTGGTAGCTGTTACTTGGGGATAAGGTTCTCTGGTGATTTTTAGTAGTGAAACTTTCACTAAAAAGATGTATACTTGGTGTCACAACATACCTATATTTTAAAAACTTTTAATTTGAAAAATACTCCTGGGAGGTTAAATATGTGTTTAAGTGCTTGGGTTTTCTTCTATCCAGTGAGTAAAACATCCTGCTAAAACAGAAACCTCCTGCTGAACTGCTTTATTATTACTTCACTGCATCACATCTCTTTTGAACAAAAATAAGCTGTGGCAGCCTCTTT
>VWZN01020581.1:136564-152523 GCA_013396955.1 Regulus satrapa | reverse complement strand
TTTGGTGTTTGTTTGTTTTATATTTAAATAGGAATAATATGTATATCAGCAATAATTTGCTTTGGAATAACCAGAGTCTTCTGTGTTTTGATCCATTTCCTTTGACTTCTTTAGGAAGAAAGAACAGTGGATATGGACAGGAGAGTTCTTTAAAGAAGGTGTATTTATTCAGGTGAAAAACTGCTTAGAACTTGGTGTTAACTTGTGTTTGGATGTGTGCGGTGTTAATTGGTTTTAGTATTTCGTGGCTGGTTAGCCCTCAAACCATTGATTGTCAACCTAACCCTATTGTTCTGCTTGGTAGTGCTGCTGAGAACTTCTTGTCCTTTTAAGCAATCATCGTTTACCCTTAAACTACAGTTTCAAAGCTGTGTCACTGCTTTGAAGTTTCCTGTTCATATATTATCACAGGGTAAGCTGCCATGCTGTTTGACAGGGACTGTGGGACACAGGACTCGAGGTCGGGGGCTGCTTTTTCTCTAGAAGCAGTTTTGCACCTCAAATGAGAATTCTTTTCCTGATTACTTTTGGGGCACTTCTTTAGAGAGCAATTCATAGTAGGCATTAAATTTCAACACAGGCTATTTAAAATGCTGGTTTTGTTCCTGCCTGTTAACTCTCACAATTGAAACCCTAAGGAATATTTGAAAAGTGCTGGTCACAATTTTGCAGGTAATAGGATCATAAATAAACATCTATATGCAGATAAGGACTTAACAGAAATCCCTCCTTTGAAAGAAAAGCCTATTCTGCAGCTTTAAATTGCTGGATTTATCTCAATAACATGCAAAGGACTACAAAATACATGTGCACAACACCCCCCAAACAATTAGAAACATCTATCCTATTGTGGTGGATTTAGGATTGGAAAGGTAAGGTTAGCTTGATCTTGTGGGGGAATCTTGAGAATATACTTGGAGCGGGGTTTTTTATTCAGTTTATTTATTCCCATGTGCTCATAAGCACCTGCAGTTCCTGTTGGATTTCCCTAGAATTCCCTAGAAGAATCACTCTAATCAAAATACAACTTGACTTACACAAACCTCTCCAAGAAAGATAAAATTAAAGCTTTGCTTAAATTTTGAGTCTGGTGTTGTTTGTATCAACATGTAGGTGATATCAATCATATTAACAAGTAGGTGAGTGTAAACTTCATGTACACACACAAACAAGTAGTTAGCAAAAAATGTTAATACTTTAAATTGTATACTGACTACAAAGGCAGAAGAAAAAGCACAGTGGGAGTTCATTTGAACCCACTGGAAAAAGATGACTAGTGGCAGAAATAAATATACAGTGCTGCCTTTTTTATTTTTTATTTATTTCTTTTTGGTCAAGTTTTGCATGGAGAAAGTCGGTAGTATGTGTGGCTTAACTCAGCTCTGAGAAAATGAGTGCTATGATTATTGATACCCTATTTAACCAAAGTATGGATCCAAAATTAATTTGAAAAGCGTCAATGTGGTGGTTATTTTGTGCCTAAGAAAATAATTGCTCTTAAAGAAAAAAAAAACAAAACAAAAAAAAAAAACCAAAAAAACAAAACAAAACAAAAAAACCCCAATGAACCAAACCAAAGAAACAACAACAACAAAAAAAGACACCACTGAAATCAATTTAATTAAAGAGAAGAAGAGTTGGTCAAGGTAGCTATGCTTGAAAGTCTAGTTTATGCCTAAAGAGAAGGAGCAGAGGGCTTTTTGTCTGCATAAAAGCCTCAAAAGATCATAAAAACGTGAAGAAGAAAGAAGATAAATGGGAGATCATGGTATTTTTCTGTGTTCCATTTTACTTTAAAGTACTTTTAATTGCTGCTGAGAAATTAGTCTGTTAGGGATTTTTTTCCTTTGCCTGACAGAGTTGCCATATTAAAGACTGAATTTTGGTCACTCAGTGCATTTGTTGATAGGATAGTGGATTTATTTGTGAACTCTCATAGAGAACAGTAATGTTTTCAAGGGCATGCAAATGGAATTTCAATGCCATGCTTGTTACTTGTGTATTTCTTATTAAATGTTTGGTGTTTCGTGTCTCGACAATGATGGTGTCAATGCTGATGTAATGTAACAGCCATGTTGAAGAAGGTGCTTGTTTACTGAAAATAAATCAAATGCAGGTTTAACAAGAGCCACTGAGAGAAAATTGTGATCAGAATTTCTAAGGAGCCAACGTAGGCAGCTGTAAAATCTGGTTTTGGTTGTTGACACACAAATAATAGTAATCTGTTGCTCTAATTTTTCTCTGAATATTTAGAAATTGCTTGTATAGCTGAAATTCTAGATGTATTTTCCTTTATTTAAAGAATTATTATTATTTTTAGATGGATAGTATAAAATTATATTTATAAATTGTATTGGGGGGGAGATTCTTTGTTTTCCTGCTAGCATGTAGATGAACAAAAGGTACACTTTTTATATATATAATCAGCCATCCAGCCAGAAATAAATGTACTTTTTATCTATANCAGCCATCCAGCCAGAAATAAATGTACTTTGTATCTATACCACACACAATTAATTGTTTGAGATTTTCTTGGCAGTATTTGGTGAAGATATTGGTGATATTTTTAATTCTCTGTGTGTTCTTTCCACTTGTAGTGTAATTCCACTTGTGCTGTCTTGAGAGGAGAGATTTTCTTATTCAGTTTGTATCAAAGCAAAAAATTTAGCAGCATTTGCAGCCTTTTATGTATGAATGTTGTTAAACTAACCCCCATATTTTTCCTGTTCCCATTACCAGAGGTGATGTTCAGGGAGTCATATTTGGAGACCATACTAAGCACATCACATTATTTTCAGACTATTTACAACTCCTATGATTATTAAGTTCTCTGTAATTTGTAGGCTGATTTTTTTGTTGCAATTTCACACGTTTGTGAAGTACTACAGCAACTTCTTGTGTAATATGTCTGAACCAATTATAATTTCCCTCTATATTAGATATGTAATGTTCAAGCCTATAATTTGTTCTAATCTTAAATATTCCTAATATTTCTCTATAGCATATTTACTTGAAATATTACTTTTACATTTAACAATGCAAGTACAAAATGAGTTCCTGTAGGTTTCTTCTTTTGTGCTGCAACTGCACCTGAGCCTTGCAAAATACTACTTTTATTCTCTCGTTTTGGCTGTCTCTTGAGCAGTGACTGCCAAATAGTTCGAATTCCTCATCTCTTTGACTGCCTGAATATCTTGCAATTGCTCCTAGCTTTCTGCACTTAGTCCTAGAAGGAAGTTCCTTCCCTTCCTGCCCTCTCCTGGATTCTGTCAGTACATGGATAACTGTAATATTTGAAATACCAAGCAAATCCATCCCCTGTTATGGGCTGGAGTGATAGGAGCTGTGATGTTCTATCACAATACCTCCTGCCCTTCTTTAAGAGCTGATCTGTGTTTTAAGAGGTTAAAACAGAGGTGAAATTAAGGAGGGGACTCTGTGAATGGGGCTTGCATGAATCCTGAGAGCATCCCCCTTACAACTGTAGTTAATTTACATCTATTCTAGGGCTGTGGATAGTAATACGTCTGCAGTAGGGCAGGGTGTGGAACCCCATACTATTGTAGTAACTCATTAAAGGTTTCTTATATACTCTTTGTAGCTTTCTAGCATGCATTAGTACAGCAGGAAGAAGGGGAAGCATTCAACATGTCTACACATGTGATTTAGGGTGAATTTTGCCCAAAATAAACAAGGCATGTGTGTCTTGGGATAATTCTACTACTCACAAGAGGCAGCATATTCTCTCTTTGTTGAATACCTCTTTTAGTTGTATGACACTATTTTCAACTGAACCCTGTGGGCTGGCTGCTTGGAATCTCTCTTATTAATGCTTTGAAGGGAAATTGGATCTGGAATCTGAGAACGTATCTCTTACTATTTCGTAATGTATGTTTCACTGTTGTGCTTCGAGGTATTCAGCAAACAAAATACAGTTTCCTGCTTTTCATAGTCAAACTTAAGAGTACTTACTAATTCTCTCTGTGTTCTAAATTTGGCTAGAGTGCACAAAAACTAATTATTGCCAGGGTTTTTTATTGTTTCAATATCCCCATCATGACTGCTTATTGACCATATTGCTGAGAGACTCCCAATTAACAGTTGTTCTTGCAGTCCTTCAGAACTAAGTTTCCATTAATTCTGAAGTATCTCTAGTACCTTATGATTTGCAGTACTAGCAATCTCCTATGAGGACAGTGCAAAATATAAAAAATTCTTTCATCATAAAATGAAAATTTCAGTTATGGCGAACAACATTGGTAACTAATTAATGCTATATTAAATTGGTGGCAGTACTTGGGAGTTATTATCTTCCCAAGTTTACATGGTGATGAATGACTGTTTTTTGAGATACACATGATAGCTAAGTGTCAATTCCTCTTGATTTTATTTAGTCTTTGGAATGTAGTTACTGTTTGCTCTTGAAAATGTTAATGAACACTCCCATTCTGTACATGCTTTGCAAAGGAATGTATTGTAGCACTTATACACAGTATCGTAATCCCATGTATAACAATGGGCTATGTTTAATACCAATGTAATAATTTCTTTTTAAATTCAGTGACCTTATTTGGGATTATTATTTTGCCATTTTTAATATTCGTATTGGAATGATTGCCAAATGTCCACATTTTTTACAGTACTGAAAGAGGAAAGTCCAATTTATATTAAAGTATTATTTTTCTGGAGATAACAAACAAGTCTTGCTAGGATTACCTGCCAAATAAAGTTTTTAAGGTTATTGCCAAGTTGTAATAAATTCAAGGTGTCTGTATTTGCATACATATTTAGTAACTTAGGAACTTCTCTGTGGGAGAAATACAACTGCTGTGTTTGTTCAGCAGTGACTTCCAGCATTAAGTCTAACCAGACTATAACATCTTGGTTTTGTCTTTGGAGCTACTTCTGGGGAAAAAATGAGGGGTTTTTGTCAGATCTGATTTCCTTCACAGCTACCTCCGTGTGCAAGGAGCGAGTGATGGTGTAAGGTACCTTGATTCTTTAAATGCACAGTTGATATGGTGGTCTTGGCTTGGATGGAAGAGCTCAAGACTGTATTTTCTACTTCCATAGATTCTCTTCTTGAATCAATTAAGACCTTAGATTTAAAAACTGTTTAGGAAATACACTGTTGGTATTCTACCAACAGAATCATCTGTAGGATTGCTGTCTACATCTGAAGTGATTGTGGGTGCTTTTATTTAACTTCATGGCTCCTGGTTTGCTTGAGGAGGTTTGGGTTTTTTTTTTAATATCAGAAAAAATGAGGAGCACAGGATAAGGCTTGACTGAACTAACTTAAATGGGAATTTGGAACAATTTGAATTTCCAAGGTTTGTAATATGTGAGCGTTGTTAGTCACGTTAGCAAGCTGGCCTTCTCTCAGTGCTGACATGATTTACAGTATTGGTATTTAGCTTTGCACTATACCAAAGGTAAAGGTGATTTACTAGCTTCTAGTTGGGATGTTTCTTCTGATTACACAAAAAAATATTTCATACTCTATGACAGACTAGGGTGAATCATATTTATCATTAGAAAATACTTCTCCAAGAAAGAGGAGACCAATAATGTCAGGAAAAAAAGAACCTGGCAAAGGAGTATAACTGAAAATGGGATATGAACCAAGACTCAAGGGAAATAATGTTAATGTAGACATTGATGTAAATCACTATATCCAAATACAGGTTTCTTATCCATAAATCATATTGGTGCTCAGAGCAAGATTAAAGGAGTCTAATAATGAGATTACCCATTTAGCAAGCTGTTTTTCAATATTAAATTACTCTTCCCTTTCTCTTCACTTCTGCTGAAGGTAAAATGTAAAAAGGTTGAACGTTTTCATTTATGAAGAGCTAAATTACCATAGATTACTATTAAGGTCTGATATCAGGCCAAGATTCATTTTTTACTTGATGTCTAGTGTTTAAGAACAAGTGATGTCTGATGGGGTACCCACTCTTTCTTGAGTGCATGCCAAATCTTGTATGTCAGCATTCCCTCTGATCTTTTAATGGGGGTTAAAAGGAGAAAACCAAGGTTTTTATTACAAGTGGAAAGTAGTTTGCAGTAGAGGTTGTTTTCTTTTAGTTATTATAATGATGGTAGTGCATCAAATACTATTTTATTTTTATAGGACTATTTTTTTTCCTCTTAATTTTTTTCTTCAAAATATGGCAGAAAACAGGGAGTGGGGAAACTTCGCCGAATTTTTGTTAGTTGGATAATGAAATGCTTTAAAAATACTCTTTGAAGTTTACAGATGAATGTTGGCCTGAGCTTCACAGTTGTTTGTGACACCAGGAAAGGCAGCAACTTGGCACCTTTTTAAAATACCTTTGTTAGCACTGGGGATGTGTTGTCTGGTATCTGCACCCACAGTGGTCATGGGAGCTGTTTGACTCCTTCAGTGAAATGTGCTGGGAAGCAGCCAGTTAAATGCAATGCAAATCTCTGTGGCTTTTCCCTCTGTGTGTTCTGTTACTGCAAAGTCGTGAGCAAACTAACAGAGCATAGATGTACTAACTGAAAATTTATGCTATTTCTGTACTACTTAATTGAGACTATAATCTCCTCAAGGATTTAGCATCTTTTTTGATCTATGAATGCTGTTTTTTGTTTTATTATATTCTACTTCTGAGTGATATTACTGTACCATCTGAAATAGATTCTTTAGGTTTGGGTGGTTTTGGTTGGGTTCCCCCCACCTAATTATGGGCATTCAGCTCCATCTTCCATTGTACAATCCTGCCTGTCTTCACCTTCCTTTACAGCTGCCTTAGCTGTACCATTAACAGTGCCACCAGGAAAATAAAAAAGCAGACTGCAACTCTGCAGCCTCTTCCTGGTGAGCTGTGGAAATTCATAACCCCTCTCTGACCAAATGACCTGCAAGTCTAAGAGAGTTGAAGTTGCTTCTTGAAGTGTATTTTTATCTATCTATCTATCTATCTATCTATCTATCTATCTATCTATCTATCTATCTATCTATCTATCTATCTATCTACTATGCTTTGTAAATTTAAAATCCACCCTTTTGGGCAGAAACATGGGGTTTTTGAGACTACCATTAAATAGGGGGATGAGAGTTCACTGTTGGAAAACTCACAGTGTCGAAATTTATGCAGAGTATTTCAAACAGCAGCTGTTGTCAAAATCACGATTAAAACACCAAACCTATGTTTAACTGCAGGAAAATAATTTAATCTCCAGTAGGTCTGTGAATGATGGGGTAATCCACACACAGATGTCTTCCACAATTTGTTATGTGTTATTTGTTTTTCCCTTTTCTCTTTTGAGATGAGGTAGGAAAAAAAAAATGACCTGGAGGTGCTATGTTTCCTAAACTGGGACCCATACATTCCCTATTCTTGTCCACTTGGCCAGAGAATAAGCACAGCAGCTTTCAGAGAATTTCTGCAAGCCTGTTGCTGTTGCTTGTTCATCAGTACTGACATTGTAGAAAACATTTCAGATTATGACAGCTTTAAGCAGTTCAAACTACCCTTTGCGTAAAATCTGTGTGCTTAAGAGGACTGTAGCCTTCATAAGGAGCCTCCTTGAAAATTCACTGGTAGGCTCTATTAATCCTCCTAATGACTTCAATGAACCTTGCCCGTTCATGGGGTTTTAATACCCATGAGCTAAAATAATTCTGCCTAGGTCTTGTGATTCTACTTACTCCAATAAATATGCTGTAACTTATAATACAAAAGAATTTAGAGTGTTGTGGCTGCTGCTCCTGCTTGATTTCAAGGAGTAGAGAATGACCAGGAGTAAGAAGCAAACACGCTGAATAAAACCTTGGAAATACCTGTGGGGGGCAGCAGTGGCTCAGGTCATTCAGAAATGGAGCCATAATTCCCAGAAGGACTACCTTTGTTTCTAATTAGGGAAAGCACCTTCATTAAAACCTTAATAAAAATAAGTAAAATTAAAATTTAAAAAAAAAAGAAATAAGGAAGAAGAATAGTAAAAGGAAGAGCAGAGCAATGTTGAGATGTTTTGCTGCTGCTGTGTGCTGGACTTGGGCAAGGCAGGACTTGGGCACCTTTTGCATTTGCCTCTAAGGAGCTGCTGGAATAGCTGCTGTGGTGTTTGTTTTTCCTGCAGTTCTGGTGAAGATTGAGTGATTTTATTTTCCACAGATTTTTTTGAATCTGTTCTGCTGTCAGTAAGCTTGTATGTCTCCCTATGTTGGTAGATGCCTCTGCAAGAGTAATTTGTGTGGATGGAGAAAAAGAATGACGCTGTATAAAGTGTGCAGATGATGTAATGTGGGTCAAACCCCACAGAAAAGAAAGTGTCAGAGATGTAATGTTGATTTTATATGCCATAGTTGGGGGGGTGTGTGGGGGGTGTGTGTTTGAAATCAATTCTCATTGCACAAAGTTGGGAGGAGGAGATGCCTAATTTTTAATACGAGCAGTTTACAACCATTCACAGTTAAACAGTTTATAGGATTCTTGGTAACAAAAGGTGGTCTAATTATAGAGGAAAGGAAAACAATATAGTGAGGATATTTACAATGTGTGACCTATGTGAATTATGATCTTGTTAACTATGCAAAAATGACAAAAACCAGAACCATTCCAATGAATGAAATGTTTAGCCTTTCTTTAATGAACTTTTAATATAGAAGATATGGAGGAGGCTAATTTTTTTCCCCTTTAACATCAAAAGAAGCCTGCACTTTGGGTGAACCTGTACTTTCTTAACATCCAGTGCACTAGACTTCAAACTGGAAAAAATGACAATATTTTTTCTTTACAACTAGCCCACACTCGAGTGTTTAGTTTCTGCCAGTAAATCACATGCCAGGGTTTCTACTGCCCTCTTAAATCAACTGAAGGTGTGATTCCTTTCCCTGTGATTTTTGTTTAACTTCCCTTTTGTAGTTGATCTTAATTGTTCTTATTTGCAGGCTTTAAATATTGATGGACTGTGTCATTTATAACCCTTTTTCATTGCACAGTGACCTTCATAGGGAAATTTCATACATGTTTTCATTGGGCTTTGGTGGCATTTTTGTTTTATGTATGTTAGTGAAACTGGCAATAAAAATTAGTATGCAGAAGTATGGTCTTCTGATTAAAGCACTGTTATAAAAATCTGGTTACACTATAGATAGAAACATTTCAAAATGTTTTGCAAACCTACACTGAGACTGTGCAAGCACAGATTGCCAAACGTAAAGTCCCTGGTGAATGAAATTTTGTGGTTTTCTCCTGGACAACAGCAACCAACTGTGAATTTTGTCCCCGACTAATACTTCACGTCATCTCAGCTGCAGTATTTCTACCCTTTGCACTTTCATATTGCTGTTTTAAGTCAGACGAGTTGTACCCTCTACAAACTGAAGTGCAAAGAAACCTCATGTCCCCTGTTAGTGTGTCAGATAATCAGTGTTAGTGTGAAGACAAGTCAGTTTTGCCTCCAAGCCGTTGCTGAAACTAACAAGGCTTCAGGGCTAGGAAATGGTGATGGAGGAAGGGAAATGGAGTTTGCTACAGTGCTGTCATAGTAGTGTGTAATTAAGTTCAGGTAGCTTAGCTTGAGCTTAGTTGTACTCAGCTCAAGTGCATAAAGCACCCTGCCCAAATCAGCATGGCAGGGCACAGGGGGCAGAAATGTAGAAAAAAGTAAATTAGATTTAACCCACAGGGTACTTCATGACCACCTTGATGCTGCTGACTCTAAGAGTAAAATAGAATTGAATATCCAGAACCAATGGTTTGTTCTTACTATTTCCACTAGCAGGTCAAAAAGATCACTGTTGTAAAGTTGATCTGCACTTTTTGAAAGGATACGAGAAGAACAAGCATTACATCCTGCTGGATTTTTTGACCCTGTCCACTTAATGCAACTTTTTGAATCCCAGACTTTTGGGCATATGAGGAAGATCATGTGTAAGCTCCAGCACTTGGACTAGGGTGTTGTAACTAGTGCAAATTTACCTTCCTTGCTGAGGGTTGATAACATCAGCAACTCATCTCTGGGAACAAGATGATCCTCTTCCCCTCTTGGAAAGATGCAGCTCTACAGTTTGAAGTTAGAAAAACATGAACTAAATTTGGTTTAGCTAATTTATGGCTGTACAAGAACAGAATTTTCTCATCTTAGTTATCCTTTGCTGTACTTCTGAGAAGCCTGTTCCAATCTTTTCTCCCTGTTTTGGCCAGAACGACATTAACTGTCTCTTAACATTCTCTCATTTTTCTTGCTTTCTGTTTTTTAGGAAGAAAGGCACATCACATGTCTTCTAATTCCTTTTCTTTTTCTCCTTCCACTTCCAACTTTTAAATACATTGTCTGGTTTCAACTAACCCAAATTCTGAGCAGAAATAACAGTTATATAATTCTCTTATGTTGAATTTTAAATTAATAGAAAAATAAGAAGGATTTTTTTAAACTTATAATGTTCAGAAAAAGCCTTGAGCTCTGTTTTTGTATATTCCTCATGGATGCTATTAGAGGTCTAGAATGAGCAATGGCTTTTGGGTGGCTGCTCCAGATGAAATCCTGACCAGCCTTTCTTTGAGGAATAAATAAAATTGTAAACCTTGTGGGTTTGATGCTGGGCTTTTAGTGTAAGTACCACTGGTAGCAGAAGTCCGGTACAAAAAAAGGTGTCTTTGGTGTGTGACCTAAGTTGTGACTAGGCTTCTGTTTTCTCTTGGGGTATGAATGCTGTCAGTAGAGCTAAAAGAGAACATTTTTTTTTAGGTAGCAAAACACTGTTTCAGTGCCCATTACTGCAGTAAGACACACAAAGTTAGTATATTTTTATTGCATTAATAAACAGAGCTTTGTCCTTCTCTGTCTGTTAGCTTTAAACCTTAATCAGAAGATAACCTTTAGAGGAAAAGGGGAAATCTGAGATTTGGGTGCTGCTGATGTTCAGACCAGCATTGCATTTTCTGTTGAATATCTCCAGATTTACCTGTGTTCAAAAGGAAAAAAGCAAGCCAGTCATCTGCCACAAAGTGGATTAGAGGGCCATATGAGGCAACTGTTTGATCTCTCAACTCCCCCCCTTTTCTCTGTTCAATATCTGTGCTGTGTCCTCCTGTTCTCCCTTTTTCTGAGGGAAAGTGTGAGCATGTTATATGTGAAAAAACTGCTCTGAAGATACAGCCAGTAGGGCCAAGGTTTCTGCCAAGTGGACCTGAAGTATTTGTCTCCTAACAGCAGCTTCTTGTATAATGTGCTCTCCATCCATCCTCTCATGCATTCAGTGTTTTGAATGGGATATTTATCACTTAGGACATATTTGAAGCAGGGCAAATCCAAGAAGTTTATCCTAGATGTTTAGAATGGGCAGATTAGGATTGAGACATGGTTTTCTAATTTGTAGGAGTCATGTCTCACTGGATGATCTTTTACTTATCTTCCTTGTACTCTTGTACTCTCTTTCCATGTTGACATCTTTGTTTTGCGATCTGCTGAGAGAAGGTAATGATAAGAATTACATCATATGGATTATAAAAGACCATTTAACCTCAGCTAAGAGACTTTACTCTCTTGTTGTTTGGTGTCTGGTGTGTTGTTGTTTGCAGACTCAAGAGAACAATTTAATTGACAAGCCATCGGTCTGTATTCTAAACAAACTTACCTAGACCACTAGGCTGAATTTTGTTTAACAGTAGCTGAAGCAATAAAGGGTTTATACTATAAAAATTAGTTTGTTAGAAGGATCTGAAGCATCTCTGAACCTAACTTAAAGCTTTAGTGCTGGCAAACTACTGCTTATCAGTAATTCTGGCCAGAAAAATCCCATGAATGACTGTAATAAATCATCAAAATTAAGTGTTTAAATCAGATTTCAAATGAAAACAATAGATAGAGGGTTCATTCATGTGTATTGCAGGGTAGAGTGATTCTGTGCAACAGTCTTTTTATAAGCATTTTGCTATTGAGCAGCATAGCCAGAATCGGTATATAGCAAACCACCAGAAGATGAAAGAAACGCTGGTTTGTTCTGAATATTTCATTTTATGAACTATTCAGTTCAATTTCAGTTTTAAAACTGTAGCACATATAATAGATCTTGAAGCATGGAATGTTAAAGAAACAATTTAACATAGTTTTAATTGTTCTCTGCCTCAAGTTCTTAATTGAGAGCATAAAGGAGTTTGCTGTGAGAGTTAGGTGGAATAATTAGTCTTCCAGGTGTCTTATTTTAAATGTAATTGCTTTTGCTACCTCCTATAGTGTTGGTGGGGTGATACTAGGTGGAGTCCTAATGGAGAGCCCTGTTATGTGACTCAAATTTGGACTGCAAGATCTTGTTCTTCACTTTAGGATCTAAATTTTTGAACTGCTAACACAGATAACTTTCTCTAAATGTTGATTAGGGATTAGATTCAGAAAAAGGAAGAAAGCAGTGAAACAGAGTTTCATTGTAATTCACTTTGCCGCTTCTTTATATTGTAATTTTATTGCTTCGCTAGTTCCTCATCGCTGTAGTCTGATACAATAAGGCAAGACCTGAATTTTAAAACTTGAGTCATGATCCCTCTTGTCTCACAGCTTTCATCACTTATTTAAGGTTATGAAAAAGAGCTTGATATTTTTTTTCTTACTGTGTTGCTTCTGTAGCTGAACCAAGAGAGGCAAAATGGAAAAAAACAAGTATAGCTTGTAGCATAAATACCCTATAACCCTTGACACAGTCTAGGTGTTCAGCTTCTACCCTTTCCCCAGTTCTGTTTTGAAATTGCTCAGTCTTTGGTGTCTCAGTAACAATTTGGTGGCTTCCCATGTCATTCTGTAACCCAACACAGCTGGAAGTGTGCCAGGGCTGTTGGAATAATATTCAACTTTGTAACTTTGACATGTGTGTCGAGTGTTTGTCCCGCATCAGCAATTTCACATCCTAGCACGAAGAGGCTGAATTATTACAAGTGATTTGCAGCCAAGTAGCATTTTTTTGTTATTAGATGTTTGTTCTGTAGTTACAGGAAGTGAAGCAGGTATATGACGACAGTGAGAGAAAGTGACTGAAAACAGATCATAGCTGGAACAATTTCTCAGTTTTAGTGTGCCTGAACATTCTGTCCTGTTTGCTTAAAACAAGAAGAGTGGTCTGCATCTGTACCATGCTGAAAAATAGAATGCTACTCTGTGTGCACTGCTAGGTAGGGAGGCTTCCACAGTACAGCAGACAAATGAAAAGCCCTTCCCTGGATGGCCATCATGCTGCTGCAGACATGCTTAGAAAAGTAGAGGCTGCCAGAGCAGGCTGTTGCTGGTTTTAAGATTTTGACTGTTGCTCCGTTTGTCGTTACAAATTATGCTGCAGTAGGTCATGGGGGAGAAGAAGAGGGGAAGCCATATCAGGTCAAGTCACCATTGCTTCTTCATTCTCTACAAAGCTTATGGCTAGATTTAATATACCACGGAGGTAGTAACATGCTTAACAATTGGTTTTTGGCTTTTTTTTTTAATATAGGCATACAAGTGATTACAGTAACTCTTACCCAGCCCTTCCTGGAAGATGACAGAGATTGGTTATTTTCTTAGGTTTGCTCACAACAAAATTTAAAATACCACTGTATCTCCTTCTAATAACTTTTGAATGTGTTGGCAGATGCATGCTACGATTCCACTGTGGAGTTAAAATGATAATGGGATAATATCTCAATGATAATAGGCTTCCAAAAACTTTATGTGGGTTTTGGGGTTGGAGGGATTATTGCCTCTGCAGAGTAAGTGAGAGGGAGAACTGTGGAGTTTCCCTTTATTTGGCAGTTGGTTGATGTGGATGGAGCTCAAACAAGGCAGTTTCTGCCTGGCCAGTAACAAGCATAGGATTGCATATTTAAAGCATTGGGATGTCCTGGGATATGTGTGAGAACTGAAGATAGTATACGTGGGATTTACAGTGCATTCATTGACACTGGCAGGGAAAAGTGAGGACAGCAGAGTAGAACTGTGAAACACTGGAGACAGAAGGTAGAAGTGACATACAGCAAATCTAATTGAAATTGGTTTGGCTTTTCATTGTGCACATAAAACAGTCTAACCCAAAACTCAGTCTAGAAGATCAAGTTGTGGGTTCAGGCGGGAGAAGTTCTATTCTAGAAAGACCACTGTACAAGTAGCTGAGGAGTTTATTTTGAGAGGTGAGGATGAATGAATCTGCAATTTGGTGTTTGGTGAATTTCAAGCGCTATGAAATTCTGTTATTGAGGGATACAGCTCTGCTGCCCACATTTGATTCAGAACTTGGAAACAAATCATGGCTCTTCCTATATAATTGCTGGAGGTCTGCAAAGTGATATTACTGGTTACAGTATTTCTTGATTTGATAATACTTTTCAATTTGATACACTTTTCAATTTATATTTCCCTCATTCAAGTTATTGTAGAATCTGTTGATTACAATTACTTGCTAGATTGATGCTGTTTAGTTAGTTTTGTAAAAAAGAATTTTCAGAACAGCCTCTTGACAACTAATAGAGAGTATGGTTACAGAAGATCTGAACCCATTAGGTTTAGCCAGGGTTTATGGGAGTTCATGGGGGTAAGGAGTGGTTGTTACTATGAATGTGTTTGTCAACTTCATAGAGTTTGTAATTACAACTGGCATTTCTTAGCTTGTTGATATCTGGAAGGAGATATTATTTGTGACGCTTGTAGTTGGAGAGTTCTGGGTATGGGAATGTAAACTACTTGATTAAAACCTGCTGTGCTGATTGTTTTACTCCTGAGGGGAAAATACATTCATGTTTTACTTGAATATAGTCCCTTAAAAAATGTTAACTTTCACTGGAAAGCTTAATGATTTTAAATAAATAAATAAATAAACCTAAACTGTGATAATTGCATCTTCTATTGGGCTCTTGAGTGCAAATGTTTCAGTTTAAAACGGCTACAAATTGAATCTGAGCAACTTCTTGTATTACTAATGGTAATAACTGTATCTTATTCCTTCAGAACTTTTACGCAGCTGGTTTAAATAAAATAAATGCAGATTGCCTTTATTGGCCTTCCACCTTATTTAACTACTATTAGGCTTTTCTGAGACTTCTTGATGTGAAGTTTCCTTGCACCATCATTAATATAATTGCAACAGGGAATTACTGTATTTAGTGCTCACTAAATTGTTTTAATAGGTTTGGAGTATGTGTTTGTTCTTCTTGAAAAGCCATTTGAATTTCTAACTTCCTTGGGCACCTGAAGAGAGACTTAATAGCTATGCAAGTCTCCTGAGGCGTGATCCCAGGCAGATAAAAAAGCATTTGCTGACTATTGTGTTTCAAACCAGGCTGCTGGTGGAGAGTGAATTTTTTAGGTGATAGATTTGCTAGAATTTTAGTGTTTCAAAGTAGAAGGTATGGGATTACTTAAAAGAAAGACCTTACTCATCTGTTACCATAGTTTCAGTTTTGTAACATCATCTCCAGGAATATTTTGTCCTGTGACATGTAATGCAACAGAATAAAAGCTATACATTTACTTTAATACTATAATAGTTGTCTTGGGTGCATTACGACTCAGCCTGAAAATGTGAAGTTGCAATGCCAGTGGATGAGGATAGGGAAGTGAACAAAGGGATCTGTGAGTAAAATACATTAGGTTTTGTTGTTGCTTTCTTCTGTGGGTTGTACAACAAATGCCTAATTGTCTTACCTTGTGTCCTTTTAACAAATGTTTGTCCTGATTCAATATGGAGTCTAGAGTGCTGGTGTAGAGCAATGTTTTTGAAAGAAATGCAGGCAAGAAAGTTTTAATTCTTTCTTTGAGAATGTCCTACTTTAGAAATGGAGATTGCTTTAACCTTGGGTACCATATAATGTATTTATGTAACGATATTCTTTTCCTAGAGATTAAACCAGTTCCTTTATATACATAGTGAGAAGTATCATTCTGTGTCTGTGATGTGGCTCCTAGTTCCATTAAATTACAACTATGTGGTTTATAACGTGCATTTCTCTGTAATCTCTTTAGAACAG
>VWZN01020581.1:121432-136545 GCA_013396955.1 Regulus satrapa | reverse complement strand
TATATATATATAAATATATATATATATATATATATAAATATATATATATAAATATATATATATATAAAGTTATGGAAGAACTGCAGAAATTATTTTTTTTCTCAATAGTCTTTTGCAATACTCTGGAATTCAGAGTTTTGGCTACAGTTTTGAGACTTAGGTAGGACCTTAGCACATGAACCATAAAAGAAAATAAATCTAGGAATACAAGGGGGAAAGGAGGAGGAAGAGTGTGAAACAAAATCCAGGAAAAAATTGCCTGCTGTATAGAGTAGTATTTGCCATTCTCTGCTAATGCACCACAGTGTTCTTACTTATTCCCTGAAAGATGTTTTCATGAAGATGTTAGCTCTGGGATATACTCTTGCCATCACTAGGTCTGTATCATATATATGCTTTTTGAACTGTAACAAAGAAAAATCGGTAATCACTTGAACAGTTGTCATCTCTCATTGCTGTGTTCATTGAAACAATTTTTTTTTGCTCCATGGTATTAAAATACATGTTTCAAAAGCTGATCAACAAAGCACCTAAGTGCCTATCTTGTCAAAACATCATCACTAGTTTCCCATGAATACTGAAAGTGACTTTTTTTTGGTGCTCCTTCAGTTGCATTTCTGTTGATTCTTAGTGCAGTCCAATCAGTATGTATTTTTAAAGGTATTAAAAATTATTGAAATACCTCATTGTTGTCTCCCTATCTAGATGATGTCTTTGGTTTAGTCCTTTTTGTNTGCATTTCTCTGTAATCTCTGTAGAACAGAGATTTCATCTCCTGCTAAGAATACTCTGTACAGACAGTGGGTTATCTCTTCATCATGATTCCTAAGAATTAAGTCTCTTGAGCACCCTAAAAGGTTTTCTCATTCCTAAGAAGGAGAACAGATGGTGTTTGTAGAACTGGTTGTGTTTGTTCATTGCTGAAGTCTCCACTTCAGGTATTTGAGGTATTAGTCTTAAAAGAAACCCCATATAGAAGGAAAACTATTTCATGTAATATTACCTCTGCATGACTTTGAAGAAGGGTTAACNTATGCTTTTTGAACTGTAACAAAGAAAAATCGGTAATCACTAGAACAGTTGTCATCTCTCATTGCTGTGTTCATTGAAACAATTTTTTTTTGCTCCATGGTATTAAAATACATGTTTCAAAAGCTGATCAACAAAGCACCTAAGTGCCTATCTTGTCAAAACATCATCACTAGTTTCCCATGAATACTGAAAGTGACTTTTTTTTGGTGCTCCTTCAGTTGCATTTCTGTTGATTCTTAGTGCAGTCCAATCAGTATGTATTTTTAAAGGTATTAAAAATTATTGAAATACCTCATTGTTGTCTCCCTATCTAGATGATGTCTTTGGTTTAGTCCTTTTTGTAAAATAATATGCAGTAATCATGTTTTACACGTCTAAAACATGCTGTCACCGTGGAGACAACCTTGCTCATGGTCTCTAGGGAGCTTCTCCCTTTGGTTCACTCCGACAGTGTCCAGTGCAAACGGAGATTGGTGGAGCATATCCATTTGCAGCTATCATCATAATGAAAAGAAACAAGCTGGAGCGAGCTGTTGTTTACATGGTGTATTTTGGCTATGTGGAAGTTAAGCCTGTGTCACGTGGATGTGCAGCAGGACATAGATAGCAAGATGTCTAATGAAAATCAAATCAGTGGCCCTAAGAGTGAAATCTGAAGCGAACTTTATGAAAAGAACGTATAAGCAATCATAGTGAAAACACTTTTATTCATCCAAGGGTGTGTGGTCTTGTGCCTTCTACAGCTGTCTGCTTTCTGAGCCACTGGTAAAGCAATGCGAAGCGGGACCATTCCGGATACATCTGTCCTCTGGTTTTATGTGAAACAGTTGCGATCTGATTGTTTGTTGACAGCAGGTATTTCCATCTTTGCAATGATTCATGAAACCCTGCAGTTCCCTACTGAGAGCCTTGAGACAAACCATTGAAACTCAGAAATGCTTTGCTGAAAGATGTCATAATCCTGTACTGAAAGGTGTAAGGCCATGCCAGGAGTTTAGGCAGCTGTGACATGCAATCCTTGAACCATGTGGAGGGGTTTGAATATATGGACTGTCTTCCAAAGAAATAGTTCTGTTGAATACATAGGAAATGGAAAATTAGTGGAAAGTATGAAAGTGAGACAAAATTTAACACCTTGTGCAAAAATCAAGGTCATGATAGCTGATGAGCTCAGAAGACATATGGGCATATTCATGTATCCCAGGGCTTGCATTAGCCCAATCTTGTCTCTGGTGATCATTTTCTTGATGTTGTTTTTTGGGCTGCTGGTTTCCTGTTCTTTAATAATGTCATGCTGCCATTTTCTTGCAAGTTTTCATCTGCATCACCTTTCACATAGCACAAACACAAGCAGACATTAAAAATCTAACTTTCATCTTAGTTGAAACTTTGAATTCTGACACAGAAGGAAGCCTGTTCTCAGAGGCACTGCCACCCTTGTCCTCTCTTAGCCACACTTTATTGTGTATCAAAGGTCTTGTTTTTGCCTCATGAACTTTTCACAGAGCAAATTACCATTTATCTGAGGCTTCATAAGGTACAGTTCTTGCACACTTCATTTTATTCTGGCTGATAAACTGAGTAGTGACAAATTAATTGCTTTCATTTTTGACTGCTTTGCTGGAGAGTTCTGACCCCAGAGTCATTTTGCATGACAGCAGTAGTATTTTGAAAAGTAAAATCTCTGCTCTGTTTCTGTAACTGTTGCCCAGTGCAGTCTACCTAATTTCCACTGTGGCAGGTATTCCAAGATCTGAACCAGTACTACATGGTCAGCACTGTGCTGCAGTGCTGACAGGCTTGCAGGTAGTGGAAGGCAGTCCCTGATTTCCCTCTGCAGCCTATGTCTGTGATTATTTCATAGAGGCATCTGATATGAGTGCTCTGTACCTTCATCTTCTGCTGCCAGTGCCATCATCATGGCCTAACAGCCCAAAAGATGAGTGTGATGCATTACAAGAATTTTAAAAATAAATACTGTGAGTCCTATTCACACCTAGTTATTATCCAGATAGACTTAGTTCTTCTAACACTATTTTCACTTCTGTATCTGTTAATCTAGGTTGTTTGATCTCAGTTTCTCAATTGTTTGCTCTCTTATCATGTAGGTTACTCCTCAAAGGCAGTAAGCTGTGTGAAGAAAGGTTGCATGATCAAGCCATCTGTTCTTCTAAGCTTATGCCAGAGGCTACAGTATATAAAACAAATCAATCTTAATAACTATCTAAATTACCTGGGAAATGGTTTTGTAAATACCTGTGCCTTTCATATATCTCTAATTTTCTGAGTTCATTTTGGTTTTGGCAGTATTGCTTACTCTCTCATATACTAGGCAGGAAACAGTAACAAAGATGGAGACTGTTTAACAAGCAGAAATTTACTCCTATCTATAGCATGCTAGAAATGAAATTTGCATAATAAATCCATTCCAAACTGGTGATGGGGAAAGTGTCAAAGTACAAACCGTTTTTTCCATTATTTGTTCTGTAATCTTGAGTTGGTATGGTGTACTCTGAGATTCCCAGAAGACACAAAGAATGAAGGATAAAATCTTATGCTTCAAATTTAGTTTTATGAGTTAAACTTGGCTTTGCAAAATTATTTTCCCCCCTTTTGTGTTCTTAACCTAGACTCCAGCTTTTGTATACTGTTACTGTACGTTTTGTTCCTGTCCAGTGTTTTGTCTGGTTTATCTCTTAGGCCTCAAAAGACTAGCTGCTCATCTGAACAGGCAGGCTGCTCTCTGTCCTGGCAGTGCTTGAGAGTTCAAATGTCTGGCTTGTCTTTTGCTGAAAGAACCTGTTTGTTTAGCAGGTCAAATACCGACCTCAATTTTGTTATTGGAGATGATATTTTGTGATCTTCAGATTTCCTCTGAAGTTAAATTGCTGCGTAGCTGTTACAAGCAGGTTGGAGGGGGAAAGAATGAGAGAGACAGAGAACATGCCAGAATGGGTAAAATAAATAAGAGTTATAGCAGTTCTCACATACAACAGTATTTTCTGGTTGAACTTGGAGCCAAATGCCAGTAGCTCACGGGGTCCGTGAAGTTCAGGCTTAGTGAGAGTGCAGCAGTCATGCTGAATGTACCAATTCCTGAAACTAGGATTTCCCCCAGAAAATGTGAAATGTTGTGAAATGTGTCTGGGGGAAGGGGGAAAGAAATGCTGCTGCTTATCCAATTAAGTTAAAAGTTCTTTATAGCATGGCTTGATATTGCTGAGAATGTGGGAAATCTCCATGTTATTAACTATGAGAAGAGTTGAAGAATTTACTGCACCTGGCAAATGCAAGTCTTTTGAGACTGGTATTTCCAGGAGTTCTGTTTGTTTCAGTAGGCTAGCATCTCTAACTTAAAATTTCTTCATGCTCTTGAGGTAGTTTTAGGAGCTGTATGCACTTTAAACATGATTTTGTAGGTTGTGTGTGTGTGAGGTCAAAATACAAAAATAAATAAGTTACTGAAAGATATAACTAAATTAGCTGTTAAAAGCCTTATTTATTAACTGAAGCAATGATTTTTGGAAAACAGAAATAATTTGTTGCTGCAGATTTGAATGGCTCACCTAAGTGATAAGTTGGAGTTCTTTTCTGAAGAATGTGCCATAATTTTGTAATTACAGATGTAGTATAGTTCCTAGCTAAATCTCTTCACACAGCTAAAAATCCCATTCAAATAACTTCCATATTGGTTTGATTTTAATTTCTTCCCTGTGTTTTCTTTCCTTATTTCATTTCAGTCATCCTTTCAGTGTATAGGTGGATTGTGGTAAATTCTGTTCTGTGACAAATTATTTGGGAACATCATTAAAGCTTAAAAAACCAGCAGGATTTATATTAAATAAGGAGTTCAGCTGATGCTGATATTGCAGAGGTAATCGTGCAGCTGATTGTGATGACAAACTAATCATGAGATGAGATCAGAAAATACATGCCTCTAAGAACTGGCTGTCCTTTTGATCTGTACTGATGCTATTTTTCAACTCTCTTGGCTTTAAAGAATGTGTCCAATGGTGTGTATGGGTGTGGCTGACATTATGTGTCTTACAAAAAACAAATTCAAGGAGCAATCAAAAAGTTGAAGTAAATTAGGAAAAATTGAACAGGAAATAAAGTGCTGATGCAGATGGCACTCACTAAGCTGGGAAATTCTGAACTGGGAAGGATTGAGTTTCGCCTTTCAGAGGTTGGCATTGATTAAATAGATAAGATGCAAAGTTACCTGGCAGGTTGTACCTCTCTATTCTTGTTTCAAAGTAAAGGAAAGGGGTTAAAGAAATGCTTAGAAGAGCAGAAGAAAGGTTATGCTAGATAGTATCTCCTTCTGTTTATGTTGTCATATTCTCTTGTTTTATCAGTAAGGCTTTTTGGGTATGATAATTCCTTCTTTCTATACCTGTTGAGCAGACAAAACAGTAAGCTATCAAGCTCTGTAAAGAAATTGTGGTAAGACCTCTCAATGAACTTCTGTTTTCTATTTCAAAAGTTGTTTAATTATATCCTTTCCACATCTAAACCATTTGGACTGGCATTTTTTGTGCTCATTGTCAGATTTGGACACATTCTTTCCTTGTGAGTTTTAATAAAAAGTTTCATGTGGTTGTTAAAGAAAATCAGGAAAAATTGTATTTTCTTAGCATTAAAGATATTATACCCATTTCATTCAGATAATCTGTATCTCTGTCTTGGAGCAAGTTTTAGAACTTAAGAGGGGAGAAAGTGAAAACTGTTCAAATTTGACAAGGTTACAATCTCTGGAATATGTTCATTATTTTAATGTAGTAGATGTTTGTAATGAGACTATAAAGAAGCAGAGGTTTCTAAGGATACTTTAAGTTTTCCAGAGGCTGTTTGTTGAAGGGTTTGAAAGATAAGTTCCTTGCAACTCTTTAGATAGGCTGCTGAAGTCTCTGGGAAGGGACACCTGTAAGCTTTTTTTCTTTGACTAAAAATGAAAGTGAGCACTAACTGCCTTTAGGGAGTGCTGGCAGGTGAGAAGAGAAGGAGAAAAAGCAAAGTTTTCAAGATTGGGTTTAAAGGTGAACAGAGATCCGAGGAAACAGGCCAAGCTTAGAATTTAATTTACTGCTTTTCAAGTCATGGTCTATAAGATCTGTAGGCTCAGAGCTTCCAAACTCTATGCAGTCTAGAACTTGTGAAGTTGGCTTAAAATCTTTTTATTTCTTAATTGACTGATTTCTGGATCTATCAAACTGGGCCGTGTGTATTTATATGTGTTTTTGTGTGTATACACATTTTTATGTATGTGTAATTATTTGGTTTTATTGATATTACCTGTATAGGACAAAGCAAGTTGCATTTTTCATTTACAAATACAAAACACATGAACTTTTTCTGGAGCTGTCAGGTTTAGCCAACAGAAGGGCTTAGAACACAGACTATCTCTAATTAGTAACACTGTGTTTTCTAACTGATTTTTTTTTTTAAAGCCCAACACAAACAAAAACCTCTAAATTCACACACCTGGTTTCAGTTGTTTCCTTTGTACTACCAGGTATCAATATCAAAACCGATTTAGGATTTTTTCTGATAGTTGGTTTTTCTGGTCCTTAGACTATTTCCTCCTATCTTGTATGGATATAAAGAAAACTGTATAGAATATGATGGTATTTCTAGCCTCTGTGTGCCTCGTGCAGTAACTGTGAGATCATCAAAGATGGTTGGGTGGGATTTTTTGCCCCAATATAGCATCAGTTATTGGAAAAACAGCTCTTAGACTGAGAGGTCAGTTAACATAAGGAACACACAAATCAGTTGTGTATCTGTTGTGTTATGAAATCTCTTCAAATTTAATTGTGCATACTCAGTGAGAAACATGGCTTATCAAAGAATTTCTGAGCAATACACAAACAGATTAAAAGAACAATCGGCGGTGCATTTTTCAAAGTCTTGTGAAGATATTTGATACCTCTGAATTTACATTAAACCCAAGGCTTGAAGGTATTTTTTCAGTCAGTGTAAGAGCACTTCAGGATTTTGTGGCAGATGAAAGTTTATAACATAAACCATAAATCTCTCTGCACACACCCACACCCTCCAATATAAAATAAATGAAACCCGAAGGTTAGATGCAATAACACCCATTACTTATGCAGACGTATCCATAACAACTAGTACTTACCTCAGTGCTTTCTGCTTGAGGATGATGAGCCTATATATACACTGGTTTTTCTCATCAAGGCATACCGTATGCCCTGTGTTTTCATAAAACACTGTAATTGGAAATAGCCTGACAGAAGCCTTCCAAGTCTTCATCTTGGCAATGAATCTGGCTGCAAAGTGATTCTAGTTGTAACGAAGCATTTGAAACTGTTTATCTCTCACTGCTGGTACTCATTGATATGTTTGTATTTCTTCAGTGTCTCCTCCAGGCCTGTAAAATTCTCTGCAGTGCTTCAGTAGATATTTTGCCAGGAATATGACAGTGAACTCAAACTGAGTGCTTCTTTTTCATTTTCAGGGTGGTAGCGGTGGTTCTGGGTGTCATCCTCCCCACCCATCCTGATCACTCTGTTTTAGTGGCTCCGAGCACTTGTGGGTGACTGAATATTTGGATGTGTGCAGTGACTAGAGTTATGCACATTCTCTAGTGTTTTCTGCTCAGTGTTGTATACCTTACAGCCTGAGTTCTTTGTCTATTTGGTACCCTGATGCAGCCAGAGAGCTGTGGTCAGTGGCTCTATGGTGGATGGTGTCCCTCAGGGCTCTGCCCTGGAGCTGGTGCTCTGTGATATATCAGTGATAGAGAGTGTGATCAAGCGCACTCTCAGCGAGATTGCAGATGACATGAAGCTAAATGGCACAGCCATTCTCTCAGTCTGGAGAAGAGAAAGCTCCAGGGAGACCTCATTGCAGCCTTCCACTACTGGTCACTTCTTTTGGAACTGGGGAAAAAAAAGAAAAAAAAAGAAAAAAAAAAGTGTTTATGGGAAGATTTTTGAAGTACAGTTATGCTCACATCTCACTGTCTGTACAGTGAAATGCAATGTAGCCTCAGGAATCTTATTTTATGCACAGCAAGCAGAAGAAGGTTTGAAGTGCAAAAAAAAAAGTAAAAATAAAGTTATTTAAGCAAAGGAATGAGTGTCAGGACTGTTATGCAGTCTGTGACTGAGCTGGAAATCAACCTTGAGGCCTTTGATCCTAGCCAGTGCAGAATATTCACTCTCTTAACTGGGACCAAAAGTAACTTTGGTACTTAATATTTTTCTTTAAAGTAAGCTTTGCCATTATTGAGAGTGGGCTAAAAGTACTTATTATGCAGTGTTTTTTCAAGGTGCTTTGTGACAGTTCTTTTTCAAATCAGGCTTTAAACCTGAAGGAAAGAAGCTGGGTCTTTTATACCTGGACAGAAAACAAGATCTAAGACATTGCTTGTGCTGGAACCCAGGGCAGTGTCCAGACTTACTGTGAGAAGCAGAAAAGGATAGAATCATAGTATATGCTGAGTTGGAAGGGACCCATCAGGATCATCCAGTCCAACTCCTGGCTCTGCTTGACTTCTTAAGAGTTCTGTTTTGCGGAAACATGGCATAGCTTGTTACTCCTCTATGTCCACCATTCCAGACAATGTGCTAGCTGGTAGGCTCCCTTTTTGTTCACGTTGAACATAACTGGATTTAAAGAACAGTCGGGTTTTGCCAATGGCATTTCTCTCAGATGCAGAGCCCAAGCAAGACTCAGTGAAACCACTGAGCAATAATTGCAACTGTTTATCATTGTTTGCTGGAGAATCGTGAAGTTCCTTTACTGGTCCTGGCAGATACTACAATGTTCCTTTCCCATTCCACTCCATAAGCAGTTCTGATGAACAGCAGAGAGGTAATTTGCATGGGAAACTATAGCTGCTGTTGAGTTATAGAAAAAAATAGTCTAATTTCCTTTTTGGTAGATTGAGTGATCAACTGGAGATTAAGAACCATTGATTACATATGAGGAAAGAAACAGATCAGCAAACACCTTTTTCATGCCTGTTTGAGGAAGAGCTTGTGTGTGGGTTCCCCAGACCTCTAGTTAGCAGGCTCATCCTTCTAAGAAATACCTCAAACTCTACTCCCGCTGTTAACTTGACATGCAGTAATAGTAACAGGGAGATGAGGTCTGGAGATGTCCTTAAACTCGGATTTTTTACTTAATTCAAAAACATCACACAGGGGTTCAAGAAACAGTTAAAACCTTTTGTTAAGAGGTGAATTTTTTCCTCGTGGGTATTTGTGGCTTGATCTGTTAATTAAGTAGTTCATACAAGTCTTTTCCATCTCCTATAATAGAACCTAAATTTGAAGCAGCTATTTTACAGCTCTCTAGTGTTCCCAGGAAAGCATCGCTGCTGTCTGAAGCTGTTCAAAAGTGCATTGAAAAGAATTTATGATCTTGGTTCCTTTGCAGCTGGAGTGGCTTTTAATATTGCAAAACATACTGATTTATAATCTTAACTGGTCGCTGCAGAGAGAAAGCCATTTATTGCACGGACATGGAGAATGAACTATTGTATTCCCAGCAGACACTACCTCAGGCTGCAACATGACTGTAGTGCAGTCTGCCTCCTGTCATCCATCCCTGTCCCAGTCCACTGATGATTTGTACTGATGGATGGTAGATGTTGTACCTTCCTGGGCCTTCCTTCCACAGTTCACCAGATTTCTTTCCACTGAAGTCAGATTGCAAAGGGCTGTCAGAGTACTTGGGTCTCATCCTGTGCTGCAATGATACGCCTGTGCTTTCACATTGGGGAAGTCAGTCTTTACCTCAGTGATACAACAGCAGAAAATCTTACAATTTGACTGCTCACAGTAAAATTCTGCTTATCAAGGCAATGCAGAGAGCATTTTTGGCAGCTGTCAATCTGGTACATTTCATTGATAATCAATTTATTATTTTTTCCCCAAGTGGGTAAGGAAGAAAAAGAAATCTGAGTAGGAAAAGATGTAAGCAATTACCTCATCAAACTGATAAGCTTGGCTGCTGAGCTGATGCACTGGACAGCCTCTGGTAAGGAGTATCTTAAGCTTCTTATAATTCATCCAAATTGTGGGACTACACTGCCCCTTCCAAGATAAAAACAAGAAACCTTCACCCCCAGGATCATACATTAGTATTTGGCATGAGCAAATTTCAACTAGCAAGAAAAGAAGTAATCTTTATATACTTCTTTTGTTTGGTTGATTTCAACTCCCTTCTCCTCCCCAGAAAGAATAAAAAACAAAAGAGAAGTTATTAATGTTTCTGGCTTCAGGGGTGGTGCTGACATGGGAACCCTTGAACAATATGCAGCTTTTCCTTTGTTATAGGGCTCTAACCATCTTGTCTGCAGTTCATTACCAGACAATCCCGGTCTCCTGCTGAGGTGGTTTGTTTAAGGTGTTTATTTTCATGCTCTTTAATTCATGCCACCTTCCCCACAGTTTTCTGTCATAGAGGATGTTTGTCTTCATTTTGACTAGGCTATTAGGTAGTCTACTGACTGCACTGGAAAACTTTAGAGCTAGAATAAATTACGTGGGAGTTACAAGGCATTTCTCTGCTTCTCTCTGCAAATCAACACCACTATGTAGAGCAAGGAGTGAGCACGCTGCATTAAGGAATGAATATTAGAACTTGCTAAAATCCAAAGTGAATGGAGAGGGAGATAATTCACATAGCCTTAATAGATGGATTTAGAGACAGGAGGAGAGAACAGAAAAGGCTTACTTGAGGGACAGTGAAAATTCTTTGAGGGGGGGAAGCATTATTGCTGGTGATCCTAATATCTCTTGAAATCCAACCACCATACTTGCACACCACGTTAGTCCTGAATATAAAAAGAGTTCAAAGCAATTTCAGTTTAATATTGTGAATTTATTCTGGCAGGAATGCAGCCATATTGTTCTGATGCTAGTATGCAGGTGTCTGTTGAACCTGGAGAAGTATTTTGTTGCCACTTGTGTTCTTTTATTAGTTTGTTTAGAAACACCAAAGAACCTCTTCCTCTGAACAAGTACCCTTTAATAGGCCATACCTTTTGAAACAAGCCTTTGATGGAAATGTTTTAAAAGGGTTTTTGTAAACTTCTAAAACTATTTCTTGATAAGAGAGAAGCAGGCTGAGAATAGGAAGCACCTGCTGTTGAAGGTGAGTATACTTGGAAAGGTGAGGTTGTTTTTCTGATGTTATGTGCAATTTAACTTGTAAGGTCATTATTGGAATATGGGTCTTTTTAAAGTTGAAAGTGTCTTTTTCTATAGAGTGATAATCTTTGGAGGCCAAATTATTTAGTATTTTTCAGAGGATTTTACAAAAAACTCCAGAGTAATTAACAGCATAACTGAATAAATATTGAGACAAATTAATGAGAGTTTAAATTGTCCTTAAATTCAGCATCAGAACCTTTCTCTACTTTCTCCCTCTTATCATATCCCTTAAGTAATTTCGGTAAATGTATGTTGTGCTTTTTGTTTCTTACTTGGGTGTTGATCAGAGGAGGAACAGTACAGAATAAAAATCCTATTTAGATTAATTGCTGTAATAATTGGTAATGCTATCAACTCCCAATTGTTAATGAATTGTTGTTTAGTAGTAACAGTAGTAGACTTTAAAAGGTGCTATACCACCACTTTTGGAAGTAATTTTCTTTGTCACTTACTAACTGTAAAATTAGCCTCTGGAGTGTTTAAAAGAATGTGTTTCTTTTTTTTTTTTTTTAGTTACCCTGAAAGGTGTGATTATATACAGTGGATATTTCAGCATCATGATCTGAGAATCCCTTGCTTGAATGTTCTCCTTTCCTCCCTATGTGTTTCAAAGTTCTTCCTGATTCTAATTACTTATAATACATAAGAACAGAAAAATAACTGCTGTTCTGAAAATTCTGAATCATCCATTTTTCAAATGAATAAATACAGTAAAATTAACACTGTTTTGAACAGGGTTGTACTGCCTTTTGAAGTTACCCTGAGCTAGGAATGAGGCATTGCTTGTCTACACTATTACATCAGAAATAAATGACATTTCAAACCCACATGCAAAAATGAGTGAACAGATTTTTCTTTTGTACATAATTCAATGCAGGGTGAAATTTTACTGCTTGTAGGAAATTTTATCTTTCATATCTTTTATATCTTACCTTTACTTAATTAAAACTGATTTCTGACATACCAGTGCATTTTTTAGAATGCTTGATCCCATTAGATGCTTCTGAGCAGAAAATGAGCTTTCTCTGCTGAGAAGCCTGCCTGAGCTTGACTTGTGTGAACCTGGAGCACTACTTTCACCTGCAAAAAGTGCAGTGCCCTTCTGTTTCTTTCTATTACATCAAACATTAAATAAGTACAGACTCTTCAGGCTTACATGAATGTCAAGCAAAACCATGGAAGCCAAAGAATAGCATTTTGGGGTTTTTTTTGTTAGCTTTTATAGTGAATAGTCTTTCTGTGAACATAATTGTTAAAGCTTTTTTTAATTATGGTCAGCTAACTTTGTATTCATTGGCGTCACTATTTGATTAATAATTCTATAATATTCAAATTCTATGTGAGGGCAAAGATAATACAAGAATTTTGAAAGAATTGGTAACTTCCTGTATTTCCTACATGTTCACATCTGACAATTTTTTTTGTTTGGTTTCGGTGGGGATTTTTTTGGGGGGTGGTTGGTGGTTTGTTTTGTTTGGTTGGTTTTTGTTGTTGGGATTTGGGGGTTTTTGTTTGCTTGTTTTAGGGAGGGGGGTGGGTTGTGAGGTTTTTTTGTTTGTTTTGTTGGATGCTGCATGGTTTTGATTGGGATAATAAAGTAAAACTTGAATGTCTAAGAACATACCATGGTCTTAGAACATCTTTGATTATTAAGCTCATCTATTGCCTTAAATCCCTGCTTAATGTTGGTATTTTTAAGCTTATATTAATTGATTTTCTATTTTAAACTGACCATTCACCTTTTGGTTTTATTCTCCCTCTGCAAGCCTCAGTTTATGAATGGTTGTGTGAGGGTAAAACCTCGTCTTTATCTTTGTTCTGTATGGGTTCAGACCATTGAGGTGAGACAGCATGTTGCAGGATCCAGTTCCAGTGGAGCTGTTCCCAATTCCCTGCTCTGCAAAATCCTGTCCTTCCTAAGAGCTGGTCATAGTCATTTAATGGAGGGCACCAAACCCCTTGCTACACTTGGGTTCCCAGTGGCTGGGGACACTGGAACCTCTTCACTAACTTCAGTCTATAAAATAATCTATTTCACCTTCTTAGTTCTCAAGATAATTTGAAATTCTCTTTCAAGAACTGCTGTCAAAGGTTATAAAAACTGCAGAGAAGATAATTTTCTGTCTTGGGTTATGCTATGCAAGTTTTATTGGCAGAAAAAGCTTTCATGTTTTCCATCTTAATACTTGATAGCAAACAAAATAGTCTTGTTGCTCGAGGTTGGTGGTTAACACCGCTTAAAAATTTTCTCATATGCCAGTTCCTGTTATCCCAATAATTGAGTCTTAAGCTCCCAAATGGTGTTGTTTGGGGATTACTATTTTATTTAAGTTTATTGACAGTTTCTTTGCAGGAAAACAGGTTTTTCATCTCAGAGTATTAGGTTCACATTTGTGCATTATTTTCAGTGATATCTTCCTCTTAAAGAGAGGGACACCCTCACACCACACCCTCACTCCCTTTGGGGAATGTGATATGTGTTTTTGTGTGTTTCTTGTTCCCTGCAGAGTAGGCTTGTTGGTGGATGTTTCACATGTAGCTCTGGTGACAAATCTGGAGTTGCTCATGGTGTTGGATGAGCCATATGGGCGGTGAAATTATTCCCAGTGAAATAAAAGAATAAAATTGTGTAAGACATGGTATGTACCAATAAATCTGTGGGAACAGACATTTCAGGAAAGAAAGGTTAGCTGAGCACCTGGTGTTCTAAAGCATCTGGTCCCTGTCCTTGCTCCACCCGGCATGGTTGCTGTCTTCTGGAGCTTCTTTTGAGTAACACTAGGTAATTATGCTCTTTTTTCCTTACTTACAAGAAATGGCTTCATTTTGTGCACTCCTTCATCCTATCAGCAGGAAGTGAAGATTAGGAATCCTGTCTCTTACAAGACTGCAGGAGTAGTAGCACAGAAGATAAGCTGGTCACAATAATTTCAGTGACTCACAGGAAAAATATGTTTTGTTTCCTTCTCATACAATCCTCCCTCAAAATAAACCAAAAAAAAAAAAAAATCCCTCAACCACTGTTTGTAGAAGAGCGAAGACACAGTATAAAACTGAGAGTAAAAAGCTTTCCTTCCTCCTTTCTCATTCATGGTAAAGATGAAGAGGTTGAACTGGTAAAATACTGGCTGTGCTGCTTATAGCTGTTCATGTTAGTGTTTCCAACCAAAATTAGAGGTGGCCTGTTTCCAGTGACACTTGGAAATTTAGTGCTGTGTTGATAGTCTGAAATGGAGATCCTCTGACATTGCAAATGAAGTATGTGCCACTGCAGTTCAGTTGTGGTTTAGCTGGTCATGGAGTTGGGATATAATCATATTATTTTAACTCCTGGAGATCATTACTACTTTGGGAAATAAAACCCTCAAGCATCAGAACTGTCAAGATATATATATATTTTTTGAAGTATTACTTTAAGTAATATTAGGTTTTATTTATTTTTGACTGTTTAGCCAAGTTTTCATTATTTAAACTAGATGAGAACAAGAGTTTGAGTATTTGAGTAATATTAATATGAAGGCCAAACACAAACCTATAAATTTTCAAATTTCTTAGTAGGAAAACTAGCTGTTTCAAAATAACTCCTTCCTTTATGCTAAACTGTTTATCCTAAAATATGGTCTTAAGCATGTATTCATTGAAAAAGCAGAGCCTTGTGGTTTATGTAAAGATTGTTCCTCTACTACTAGTTACCAAGACTTGCCCAAAAAAGACCAAACTTCCCAATGGATTTGCCCAAACGGGGCCTGGCTTCTCATAGAAACCCACAGAATTCAACCATCAATCAATCAATTATCAACTCTAAAAATGTATTTCCTTATAATTTTGGCAAAATGCTAAGAGCAGGATGAATGCTCCTTTTTTTTTTTTTTTTTTTTTTTTTTTTTTTTT
>VWZN01020581.1:108745-121413 GCA_013396955.1 Regulus satrapa | reverse complement strand
TTTGGATTTTTGCCCTTTTTTTTTTTTTTTTTTTTTTGCCACTTCCAGATGTACTGGGTAAGGATGTGTGTGACATTAGAGGGGGAAGAAATGGAAATGGCATGGTCTGACTGAATACATAGAAATTCTGCAAGCAGGGCTGGGTCCACTCCTTTTCCTCCACCCTCTCCAGTGTGGCAGCGTAGGGAATGACAAACTCTTTCCCCCCACAGGCAGGTCACCTCCAGGGAGTCACAGCCATGCAGGCAGGGGGGTTTTGCTGGCATCAGGAGTCATTTGGGGGTAGGGGGGGGCAATACAGCCACGCTGGCTGAAGGAGTCCTTTCCATGTGCTCCTGCTGTGTCCTGGCTGGAGGCTCTTCCCGTGTAGCCCTGCTGTTCCCAACAAAAGTGATTGAAGAGACAATTGTGCTGGTGTGGGCATCTGGGGGCAGTGCTGCAGGTCATGAAAGGAGTTTGAGCATTGCTTCAGTATGGGATAGTGTCCTTAGATCATGAATTAAGTTTTCTTTTAATTGATTTTGGGAACCTTCCCTGATCTGGGTGAAGGCCTTTCCACAGTATACGAGTTTTTAAATCTCTCAGCCAAAAGAGACATCCTAGTGTGGTGAGGAATAAAAATGCTCATTTAATTACTGAAATGGGATAATTTTAGAGATTACTAATGATATATGTTATGTCCTGTGTGCTTGACTGTTAAGTGCAAATGGGCCTTTTATTTACTCTCCAGTGGCATATCATGAGGTTATTTGACTTGAATTAAATGGTGTTAAGTTCTGTGAAAATGGCATTCTAATTTTTCTCTATGTCAAGCTTCATTAAGTGTATTTCCACTTAGAAATTGCAAGCAAGATGTTAACATTTCAAATGCCTAAAAACGGAATATTTTAAAAGTAAAATTAAATAGAAGCAGTCTTTGAGGCTTTTTTCCTTCTCTAAGGGACCTTTCCAGCGCTGCTCATTTCCTGTTGATTTGATTCATTAATATTTTGCCTATCAAATAAATGCATTAATGATTGCATTTGGTTGCAGCAATAATTGTGTGTTTCAAATAAAAAATAATCAGCATAGTAAGTGGAAAAGCATCATGGCACATGAAGTGTGCTTGCAGCTCATTACATCTGAAAGATCACAAAGATGTCTTTTTGGCATGTGTTGCTTTTCAGCCTGTTACCAGCCATTATATTCTGTTTGAATAGAAATTAAGTAGCTGATTTACAACGTTACTCTTTTTATGCTGAGGCATAAGCCATTGAGATTGAGGGTGTCTTCAATCACAGTGCACAATAATATTTTCTGAAAGAGTTAGGGTTATACCCTCCTACACAGCTCTCTGTCTTGTACTTGCTGCTGGAGATTTGTTTGGGTTTTCAGAGGAGAAGGTCATGGCAAGAGATAAACAAATATGGGTTGATTGGGTGCTATTCTTTCTGCCAGAGGCAACTTCAGACTGTGGGGGCCAGCCTGTTTAGGTGTGCCAGAGGTCTAAGAGGTTCCTCGTGGACTGGGCTGTGTCTCCAGTCAGCACCTGTCTAAGAGGTGCAGGAAAGCACACAGCTAGAATGTTTTATGCTGCTCAGCCTCAGTTAATGCAAAATATTTTGGGGACAGAGCATTGGAAAGTTCTTTTAATTTCTGGTAAGGGAAGACTCTTCTTAAGGTAGTGGATTATCTATAATAAGGATTTCAGGAGTAGCAAAGTAATACATGTTCAAATAAACAGATAAAAGCATGACAAAGTTGATCAAGTGTTTGGTTTGAAAACTGGAGTTCTTATTTGTGTATTATTTGTATATAATATATGGTACTGGAAAGTTATGCACACTCTCATTTTTCACTTTAATTGCCTGTTTGAAGACGGTGTGACAGATCCAAATGTTGATTTCAGCAACTGAGGAGCACTGTGGTCACTATTGTGCAATAATTAACTTAATTGCAGAAATTAGAACATTTATAAAAGATTCAGGATCCTTGACTGGACTCCACACATTCTTTCTCTTTTCTATTGTCTGTATCTGAAATAACATTTTCTTGCATATGCTGCTATATCACTTTCTTTTTTTTCCAGTGAAAGATGTTTATCAGGTTTTCAAGTCCTTCTGTTTGTTTACTTGGCTATTCAGTTTTTAAATTAAAAATGGAAAATGTCAAGTGATCATCTCAGTTGTGTTGCTAAAATACTTTTAGTAACTGTGCATTAAATTAATACATTTGAAGCTGTAATCAGAGCCGTGTTTCTGGACAAGAAAAGGGGGTGGCCCTTATTTTTAAAAGTTCACATTCTGAATTAAATAGTGGCAGCCTGCAAGGATGAAACAGGATTGCTCCAAAGTAGTTTTATATAAAAAGTTCTATTCTGCTGTAAGATCAAAGCACAGACTTGTTTCTGTGTAGGTTATATGAAATACCATATGTTATTTTATCACCCACCAAGATACCATTTTCTCATATGACAAAACCCTGAGTTCTTGTGCCTTGCAGGGGTTGTGTTACAAAATGGAATTTCTTTCGTGTTAGTCTGAGTTACTGAATAGATGTTGTTGGTTGTGGTGTTCTCAGAGGTTTTTGTGCTTTAGTTTTCAACATTTTTCTGCTTTTGAACTTCTCTATCCCTTTTTTATGCTCCCTCTTGCAGTGATGCCCTCTGATTGCATCTTAGAGGTTCTGCATTTGGTATGACTCGGTGAAGCTGAAACTCTGGGAATGCTGTCCCTGCAATCATGGTGTCTTTCCAATGGAGAGGCAGATTTTACAAATTACCATTTTCCTTGGGAACTCCACAAGGGCTGCCTCACTTCCTTGGGAGGTTCACCAACATGAAGGGGCCAGTGTGTGCTAATCCAGGGTGTTAAGTCAGCAGCTGCTGCTTTGCCTTCCAGCTGCCTGAGTGTGCATTCCCAATTTATACTTGTTGGGGTTGTTTTTTTTTACCGAAGCAGTCTCCATTTAAATAAACCTTCTGTTTGACATTTCCTTTTGGTTAATACGTAATTTGCAGTTATTAAGATTGATGATAACCTTTTTGTGCTTGAAGGCCTTAGGAGAAGTCCACAGTAGTTCAGCTTTTGGGCTGTGACTTCTGAGGCTTTACCTTGGCTTTGGACTGTGTTATTCTCCTGCTGTAATGCAGTAATTGCAGTCACTCAGTCGCTGTGTGGGAAATCTGCAGGCCTGGTTTGAGCAGCAGCAGAGTGCCAGCCCAACAGAGCTGTCCCCCCAAATCCTGCAGTTTCATTACTTTCTTGTAATACTTATGTGACCTATGTCTTTAAGGGGTTTCTTTATTTCATGGCTTTGTGCACTTAAGTACAATTTGATGGGCAAAATAAACTGCAGCAAACAGAAATTTTTGCAACTCTGGGATAGACCAAGCAGGCAGAGTTTTGTCTTAAAACATATTCTGGTGGCTCTAGTGTTCGCCAAAACGGTGAAAGTTGACATAAATACAGTGTTTTCTTGTTTGTACTTTTCTGAATGTAGCTTTCTTAGTCATCTATTTAGAGACCTAATTAATCTATAAGAGCTTATTATGGAAATGTGAAAGTTTGGTGTCTGTTCTCTTTCACACATTTTGATAAATCTATCTCTGTGGCATTTAACACTTAGACCTCAGAAAGAACATAAACTTGTGCTTAAATAGTAAAGTGTTCTTGAATTCTAGATTTAAAACTATGGCAGAATCATATTTCTCCTCCAGTGTTCTGTCTTTGAAGTGAAGATCATAATCTCCTTTTTGAAAATGAGGAATTTTTTTTTCTATTACAGATATAATTAAGGAACTTGGTTAATTTGTCTGTGATTTATTTTCTTTTTATTTATAAGAATACATGAATAATGCTGCATTTGGAATTGATACTGTGAAACTCATAATGGTTTCCTTGTAATGGAGGTTTTAGATGGGGAGCAATTTCCAGTAACATTGAATTTATCTGTTTCTGCCTTTTTAAGCTACATCCACATAGGAACAATTGCGGACTTTTGAGGAAGCCAACAGAAATATTTGCCTTGGCGTCATTAGTGAAGCGAGCTAGTTTCAAGGGAAGTGTAGGTTTTAATTAACTAGCTGAGCTGACTTATATCAGCCAGTTTCAAGGCCAAGTGAAATACAAGACAGGCACTCTGTGAACCTGCTGGTGGGCGAGCAGAATGTGTGTGTGGATGTTCTGGCCAAGTCAGGTTTGAGTCTGGGGAACCTCTGTGTTGGCGGTTTATCCCAGGGTGATCTTGCACTGGGTGAGATTATCATTAACATCTCCAAGTGACTTGGGAGAAACTTGTAAGTCTTTGGTCCTTGCAAGTATGTGCTTTTAAAATCCTTATAAAATCCTTCACAGGGCTGTTATTTTAATTACATTAAGGCATCTTGTTACTCCTTTAGAAATTAAATTGAAATGGAAGTAAGACCTTGGGTTTGCAAGGAGAGTTTTGTCTTTTTACTTCTGTTGTAACTATTTGGTATAAAATTTATATGACTTTCAGAAGACATGTTTTTTCGAACCAAAGTCTTTTTAAGATCTGGACATCTCTGAACCCTTCCCTCCAAAAAGTAATATATGCAACATCAGTGAATTATCTTCTTGTTCTCACCTCACCAGAGGCTCACTGGAGCTCCCTGAGAGACCTTGTTTGTTAGGCTGAAATTCATTCCCTACTAATCACCTCCGAACTCAATTAGCATAGTACCCCCCCTATGACAAAGATAGATAAAAGGATAATTATCAGCCATATAGAAGCTATGCAGGTTGTTGATGAAATCTGCTGGAGGACAAAAAGAAATTGACAATCCAGTCACTGCATTTATCAGTGAGCCGGGATTCATGTCTCCTTCTTTAGGCACCTGGACTTCTGTCAGTCTTGACTCAACCTCTGCTCTTGTTAAGTGGTAGCAGGGTGGGGTAAAAACAAGACTAGTCAGTTCATATTCAAGATGTTGAAGAGCAGTATAATTTTTACCACCTTTAGGTCATTATTTTTCTTCTGAAACTATCTTTATCACTTTGCTAGTGACCTTTCTTGGTCCCTGTTAGAAGAAAGCTTGTGGTTGTAAAATTGTGCCACTGGAATTTGTTAGCATTTTGTAAGGTGAAAAGTGATTGTTCACAGTGATTTGAAACCAAGGCTCTTATGAAAGTGAAATTGCTTCTGATAACTTTCTTGTATCCTATAGGGCCAAAACTTATTGCTTCATTGTATACAATGAAGATGTGGCATGTATTTTTGTGCAGAAATATTAATGTAGAACCAAGTTATATAACTGAAGACTGTGCTTATACAGGATGTGTATGCCTTTTTTTATTATTTGCTCTCTTTAAAATACTTTGCCAGGTTAGGATTTTGCAGTGCTTCCAGGCTGCAAGTTATTTCTGTGTAGTGAGGTGATTTAGTAATTGTAGCAGGCTTCAGTAGTCAGTGATTTATTTTGTTAGAACATACTCACAGAAAATGCCTGGCTTTGTGTGAGCAGTTCAAAGATGGCTCAGTGCAATTTATGGTCTCTCAGCCTTAATTATACACTCATACGACTTATCTACTTGTCCAGTATGAAACAGGTTGTGGACGTGAGAAATTGGAGGGGTCTAATCCTGCAGATGACTGAGTAATTCTGTCTCTCTTATGAATGTTAGCATCCACACTTGAGTCTTTTAAATAGTGAGGTGCTGGGATGCAGAATAAAATTCTGGAGTAGTTAATATAAGAGAAAAATTTTATTTTAATAACATTTAAAAAAGAAAAGGGGGGGGGGAATCTAGCACCATAGTAAATGAGGAAGACATAGCTAAAAATACAGCATTACAGAAAGTAATTGTTCCTACTGTGGAATGAAATCAGTGGCACCTAATGTTTATAAGAAGAAACACATAATGAAGGCAACTAATGTACAATGGGTGGCAATTTGTTCTACCAGATTTAAAGTGTTACTGCAAAACCAATGAAGTAGTGGGTCTTGGATAGCTCTTGTTAATTCAAGAAGTGAGGATAACTAGTTAAGGTTAATCAACTTTATTCATTGTAAATCAAATTCTGGAGAAGTTTTTGTGTGTGTGCTGGATTTTTTTTTTAGAAGAAAGGGAATTTGGATCACCCAAAGTTATATTGCTTAAATATTTTCAAGAACAGATTTGTCATCTGTGAGTGTTTAATCCATTATCAGTGTCTTTTTGGAAACTCTTTAGGCTACTTTTGACTGAATTTGACCACTCTATGTGAGTTTGAAGGAACATTGACTAAACACATAATGTCATACAGGGCCATTTTTGTGGGATTGACAACAGGTTTTTGTCTCCCCTACTCCTTGTTCCCAAGTCAGGTTAAGTGGGAGGGTTGGCTGAGGCATAATGTCCTGGTCAGTGAGGCAGCACATTTTCTAAGACATATGCTTTTTTTTTTTTTTTTTTATAAGACATTGCTAGTGTCTGTTTGACATTGCTAGATTCTGTTAGAATGTGCTTAGGCATGAGAAAAGCAGAGTGCTGGAAGTCCAAGCTTGAAGGTTCAGCATCAGGGAATACTGCTGCTTATTCTCACTGTAGCTGTACTTCCTATTCCTTAAAAAAAAAAAAGGGAACTAATAACTGGGGTTTTTTTTATTAAGTCCGAGATGGTTATGATCTTTTTGTAGTTGTTAACAATGCATGTTCACTCTGTTCAAAAGAGAGCAATGGAGGGCAGGATATCTAGGAAGAATTGGTATTAGGAAGGGGCAGGAGAGAGGAAAGGCACTGTCTGAGGCTGGGCAGAGGACGAGAGGATGGAGGCAGAAAGAAATGGACTGGTGGCATTTTTAGATGGTGAGAAAAAAGCTGGCAGTACTGGGCCAAATATGTATGTGCCTGGATAGCACAGCTGTGCAGGTTTTAGGTGGATGCAGAGGGGCTGCCACTGTGATCTTTGGTGCCTCCCAGCTGGGGAAGAGCTGTGCCAGGGCCCCATGGCTACTGCCACCTGTGGCACAGCTGGTCTGGTTTCTTCTCTTCTCTTCTCTGAGGGTCTTACCATGGCCCCAGAACAAGTTTCTGTGATTTTTTTCTTCTTACATTGTAGCTGAGGAAGAGAAATGATACCTTGCAGTGTTATGTGTAGTCCCTGCTGCAGTGCAGAATTGAATGCAGCATTCTCATAACTGGCAACCCAGCACCTGGTTGCAAGTGGAATAGAAATGTGTCAAGCATTCTAAGTGCTAAATTCATACAAGATTTTTTTCCCATGGCTTGGATTATTTTGTGGAATTGATATATGTAGCATAATTGACTTTAAAAACATGTGAAGTTTGATACGTGGAGGGGGAAGGGATAGATAGATCGAATAGAATCTGCTTTGTTTTCCTCATGTGTCAGGCAGCACCTACTGAACGACAGGAGTCTGCTTTCTCCAGGTGTCAGCAGGCAAATTGCTCTCTGCTTTGATAACACACTCCTACAAAAGTTATGGGGCTTTTGGTTTTTGTCTTTGTATTTTCATCTTCAGCTGGTGTTGTGGGGAGCTGCTGGCAAGCTGTGGGAAGGGTGGTGGACTCTCCATTAGAGCCTTTCCTTGTCCTCTCCCACAGATAACTCTGATGCAAACCAGCCCCAAGTTTGTCTGCTTCAGTCACAGAAACTGTTGTTTATAGGTGGAGGTTAATCCCATTTAGGAACTGGATTAGCAAAGACATAGTCATTTAACCACAGATGCCTGAACTTGGGTTGCAGCAGTTCTCAGATATTCCTGGCTGGGATTAATGCCCTGCAGGCATTCTGCATCGAGACAGTTTCATGGCAGGCCATGCACCACTGAGGTGTACATCTGAGAGAGCTCACCATGGCAGTAGTTGTATGCTTGGCCTGCTAACTGATGGTGGCCTTTATAGAAACAAAGGCAAGTAAAAGATCTTTATACATAAATTTTGTGAACCTAACTTCCTCAGAGAAGTGAGCTAGACAGCATGGGAGATCACTGATGCTTTGCTGATTTTGGTTAGCTTCATATGGACTGTGATATGCTGGCAATTACTGCAGAATTTCCTCAGGCACCAGCAAGATCTGTTCATCTTAAAAACAACAGTCTTGGTGTTTGCTGATTGGATTGGAACTTGTACTTTTTATCCCTCTTCACTGAACTTTTTTTAGTTATTTATCTCTTCAGGGATATATTGATAAAGGCATGTTAGCAAATCCTGCAGCCTAAGCTGTGCAGAAGCAAAGTGTAAGGAGAAAGATTAGGATCAGTCTGAGCTTTGAGAGGCAGACAGGGGATTCCAGTCTTCTTGAATAAAGACATTATCTGTTTCAGCAGTGGTGTGACAAATGCACCAACCCTCAAGTATCATCCCCATTCAGTTCAGTTTAAAATCTTCCTTAAGGCACAGCAGCAGAGACAGATTTCAAAATAATTGTATCATATTTTAAGCCCCACAAAAACCACCAAAAGCAACTGATCAAGTCAAACTAATGTGCTTATCAAGATAATGAGGTTTTTGAACATTTGCAATGCTTAAAACCTGTAGGAGGAAGCAAAACCAATCCAAATTATGGGATTTGCTTGGAGTGCTCCATGCCCTCCCTCCCTCGTCGAACACAAAGTAGATGGTTCTCTGAAATAAAAGATGGATAGCAACAGTGCTGTGGGGAGCCATTTGCTAAAGGCAGTTTTTATTCTTGATAGTTAAAATGCAGAAATTACAGACAGAATTGCTTTTTGAGTAATGTGTAAAACACGTTGTTAATGACTATGTAGTAATCTGCATGGGCAAGATGCACACTTTCCATTGGGAACTTTTGAAGACAGTTTATGCCCAGCTCCTAAAGGTGCCTATCAACTATGCAGGGAAAAGTTGTATTTGAAACTTCAATATAACCCTGGATTTTGGTATTAGAAAACTGTCTAAAATATGGACATACTCCCTTGGCTTTGGTTTCAGAAATTCAAACTAAAACTCCTTTGTTAGATGAAAGCACAACTTAACTGCAAAGGACAATGGAAACAGTGATTGAAAACATATTTTTTCATTTGAGTGAGAAAGTTAGCACTTGAGGGAATTTGCATGTGTTTGCTTCGGGGCTTTGGGTGGGCAGTGCTCTGCTTGGCAAGCATTTTGCTTCAGGAGTATTTTTTTATGACTTTTCTCATTCAGAGCTTCAGAAAATAAGCTGTAGAGAAGGGAGAAGACAAAATTTAGAGATGCAGAAGAAAACTCTCAAGGCCCAACAGAAGAGTTCTAATCACTCTTGGAACATCTTAAAATGTTAAAATAGCTACATTTAAAAAGAAGCAAGCTTGAGCCGTTTAACACTATAAATCTTGGAAAGCAGTAAAAACTAATATTTATGAGAGGGATTGTGAAAGCTTGTGTGACAGTTGGAAATTACATCACTGTTGATGTTTCAAATTCTTGTGTAAAGTAATGCAATACTGTGTTTATGAATGAATGAGCGAGTGATTGAGCTGTGCTGAGTGTACTCCATGGATAAACTGGGTTGAGACATTTTGTGTGTACTCCATGGATAAACTGGGTTGAGATATTTTGTTTCTCCTGAGTCCACTTAGATTACTTTGCGGCATTCAATCCTCTAATTTCAGAATAAATTTAGAAAGCTCAATTCTGTGTATGTATTTCTTTATTCCAGATACAGACCCACGTGTATTAGAGAAACAAGAACTTCAGCAGCCAACCTATGTTGCTCTAAGTTACATTAACAGGTAAGTGTGGCTATTTTTCAGGTATAACTCATCTTGGTTTGCACAATATATATTCCACCATAATGGCGTGCTTATGTATGCACTCTATTTTGCATCCTGGGATATGATACTATCGTAACACCTGTTTGGAAAAACAGTTGAATTAAAATTTAACCACATTTTTAATCACTTTTGCATAGTGCACAAGCAGCCCTTCAGCTGCACTGCTCAAATACTTAGGAATGACGTTTAAGCTTTTTATGTTTTAGCTAAATCTCATGCCAACATGATAATTTTTCTTGGCTTAGTTTTCTGTTTTATTGTACTTCACACAATTGAGTAGAAAAAAATTTCACTTTTGATTGGAAAAAAAGTTCTATCTGATAATAATTCAATATATAAGCAGATTTTTTACATAACTTCAAAAGTTTTTCAACCACAATATATAGCTTTAAAACTCTTGCTTACTAGCCCTGTATAAGCTAAAACTTGAAAGAAATTAAGAAATTAAACCATTTTTAAAGTACTTTTCTAAATAACAGAGCCTCAGCTTTTCAGTTATTGACTGATGGTGGTGCTGGAACCTCTGGGGTACTCCAGCATGTATTATTGCTTTTTATACATAGAAGACCAGTTTGGGTTGGTTTTTTTTTTTTAATTTTTGCTGTCTAGAGGATGAGATACAAGCTCATAACCCTGTAAGCCTGGAAGATTCACCCAAGATTCAGTTCAGCATAGACTGAGTTGGTTCAAACTCTCATGGGTCAGGCAAAATTTTTTCTTTGTAATTCTACTTCATTTTAATAATGGGAAAAAGTGAAACAAAAGCAAAAAACAACCAACTTTTTAAAACACAGAATCCACTGTTGGACTTTCTATAATGTTTACTGTAGCGAAAAAGTGCCAGTGGGTGTGTGGGGGAAGAATACTTCAAAGTGTGGAAGTCAGAAGTGGTGTTCACTTGGTGAAATGACTACATTTTCTCCACTACATGAGACTACGATGATTAAGAATAGCCAGTATTGAAATTATTTCCTACTTGGCAAGTAACTCTTGTTCTTCCTGGAGACAGTCCGACTCTTAAAGCATATTTTGAAATTAGCTATGGCCTTTTTTAACACTTAGTTCTGCTGATCTCATTTAATGTATAAAACTTTTTTTCCAATATGTAGGCTTGGTATGCTGTTGTGCATGTTGGTATGTTTCCCTCTTTCCATCATATACTTGGGTGTTTTCTCTTTTTGCTTCTGTGGTTATTTTACTTAATGTGAGAGAGGGGAATTGGTTTTCGTTTTTTTTTTTAATTCAGAAAAAACTGTTTTAAGATCACATATGTGACCATAGGTCTTATTTTAAGATAGTGGGACTTGATCATCCGGTTTGGAATCAGACTACTTTTAAAGTAGTTTGAAAATGATACCTCATCTAGATTTCTTTATTTTGATACCCAAAAAACAGGGTTCTGTGTGACTGAGACCATTTTAGTTGCCACATATTTTGTCCAAACTTTCTTACCTTGTCATTTCTGAAAAATAATTCTGGAGAACCGAACTGTGTTGTTTGTATAGTAAAACTGAATCTGAATTGACTTGTGCTTGAACCACCTGCTATTTAGTTGCTCTTTTAACTATATTTTATTTTTTTCCAAAGTGCTAGTATCTTTCATTGAACCACCTGCTCTACACAACTCAAGCTCTTGAGGGAGCAGCAATATCCATTACAGTATAAGACATGCCTTTCTATTTCCCACTACATATGCCAGAGCTGAGTTCTGCTTTGTTGTCCCAGGCTATGAACTCAGATTTTGTAGCCTAATACATGTCATAAACATGTTGCATACTGTTAGATATCAAACACCAGATACTGCTGCACTTTTTTTAAACCCATGCTTTTATGGCTTCCAAGTGGAACTGAACTTAGCTCAGTTCCTGCTGTGAGTTACAGACCTTAAAACAATCTTCCTCTGCAAGTTTGTATATTCAATATGTTCTGTGTGGGCCATACGGTCTCGTGGAGCCTGGGAAAATAGGGACATCGGATTCTCAGGGACTGCCAAAATTGCATGATAAGATGTACACTAAATATATGTTGTGGTACGGAGATTAAATGGGTGTGCTTTATTCTCTGCCCATTGCCCTGTTGTATGGTGGCTATTATGAGCTAAAACAAAACATAAATCTCAGTTGTCTGGCTTGATAGCTGGGAGGACATAGTATCAGTAAAACAGATAGTAGAGAGGGAAGAGTACTGCAGTCTCTGTTTACAACTTGAAACATACTCTTGTTTCCATTTCCCTTCTATCCCTGGTTATTTTCTCAGGCATATTATTATGGCAATACTGTTTGAGCTCTGAAGTTCTGAGACAGCCCTGAGATTGTGGATGTCTAAATCTGTAAGGCTCCATCTCTTTCACTGCTGGAGATTTACTGCCATTACAGCTTTCAGTAACTACACACAGATGCTGCTTCCACAGTGTGTGATCCTCATGTAGACAGATAACGTTCCTTTTAAAACTGGTGGACAAAATATAAATTATGGGTCATAATGGTTTGTTACTGCTACATCAAACACTTCCATTAGACACTGACTGAATTGCCACAAATCCCTTTCTCAGACAAAGTTTAGTGTAGCCTTAATGCAGTCCCCAGTATTGATGGTTATTCCCTGCTTTCTTCTGGTTTGGTTTCTTAGAAGTCAGAATTGGAATCAATAAAAGACACGCTATAGCTAAAGCAGATGCAGTTAATCTGTTTCCGTCCTATAAATACAGGAGAGGTTTGTCTGCAAGGAGTTCAATGGTGCTACTACAAGAACGGGATACTGGCTGTGATCTGTCAGGAGTAGTTGCAACTGAGCACTTGGGCCAACATCCTCCAGTACTTTCTAGAGGTATTTCCATTGTAGAGGGTCAAGACACCTTTATATTTTGTATTGCATTGAAATGCAGTAGTTAGCCACAGTGATTAATATTGCTTTATGCTGCTAATTAAATGCAGGTTTTATAGCTTTAAATT
>VWZN01020581.1:80203-101407 GCA_013396955.1 Regulus satrapa | reverse complement strand
AGTTTTGGTTGTTTTTTTTTTTAAACTTGGGAACAAATATTTCCCCAAGTGGTATATGAGGATACAGGCAGAGATGGAAATTATTACAGCAGTAATTCCATCTACAGGTGTAGATGGTCTGCAGAGGTAGACACTGCTGATTTGTCCTTGATTTATTGAGGAATTGCTGTGGGTTTGCCTTACATGACTGTTTAATATCTAGTAATTTCTAATTGGAGTAGCTTTTGTAATACATGAGCAAGACACCATAACAGAAAGGGATGTAGCTGTGGGTTCTGGATTCCGGATGGAGGTGCAAAAAAGGTGACTTGTTCCAAAGTTGCATATAAATAGCATTTAATATCTGCCACCACCAGTGCTGGGCGTTGACCACGTGCCTTGAATGAATATTTCACAATAATTTTGAGCTGGGAATAGGCTGGATTTATTACTTGCTTTTATAGTGTGGATAGCAGGACCATTCCTCCTAATGTCCAGTTCACCTAAAGCTTTTAGGGTGGTGGCAACAATTTGTGGTAATAAGTTCCACTGTTGCTATGCACAATGTAAAGTAAATTTAACAAAACTCAAGTATTTGCTGAAAGCAGTTTTCCTTTCCTGCAGTAGCTTCCAATGTGAAGTATGCTTAATAAAATGTTAAAAATGCTAGTCCAAAACATCCCTCTTCAAGGTGAGTTGAGGCATTTATGTGTGACTTCCTCTCTACTGTTTCTTATTTCTTTTGCTCACCTGCCATTTCTAAAAGGTCAGTATTTAGGAAAAGGTGTGAAGCAATTTAAACCAGGTTATTTGGGCAGTGCTGTTTTCAAGAGGTAGCTGAGCAGTTCCTGTCCTCCATGTAGAGGATTACCAGGGCTGATGCTGACATTTAACCACAGAGCATGGGTATAAAAGCCTGGATTGAATATTTCCAGCACAAAAACTTTGAGGTTATGCTTTTAATGTGATCTTTGGGATCTGACCTACTGCAGAAATACTGTCTGTTACCAATGTTGAGATTGAATTTGCACCCAGCACTATGTAGCAGCTCTTTAATAAAAAGAGAACCAAATGCGCTACCATTTAAAATAATGAAGAAAGTACCTCTTGCTAAATGTAATTCTCATAATCTGCTAAATATACTGAAAAATGACATTTTGCGGGGGCTGTCGAGAACACACAGGGGAGTACTTAGATTTCCTGTTCCAAATAATCTTCCCATGTAAAGTATATTCCCTTATCTTTCTTTTATAATTCTTTCTACTTATTTCCCTTGCGCAGTACTTGGTTGCTCTTAGAGGTTGCTCTTTGTTGTTGCTGCTAAAAGAAACATACAACCAATAGGTAAAGAACTTCTGATATTTCATTCATGCTCCATGTTGTGCAATCTAATTTATTCTTATTGGCATCTAAGGTCCTGTGCACATCATTGTTCACTTGCATCCTATGTTTTAATGTTGCTGGTAGTTTTGATTTCACCTATCTGTTTCAGTTAGAACAGTGTAACTCAGCCCTGCTAGACTGGGGATTATGGACAGCACCTCTGCTCTAGTGGAAAACAACTTGCATCCCTTTTATTTAATAAGGATTTTACTTTAGATTTAGATTCAGTCCAGTGAGAGCCCTTGACTAGTACATTGACTCGAAATCTGTTATAGGAAACTGCCTGTCACAGTTTCTAATTGAATACTTCTACTAATCACATGTCTATAAACAAGGAGTGACTTAGTTGCTTGTGAGAGACCAGAGTTGACTATCTTCCTACCTGATTTTAAATTATGAATCTTTTTTTTCTTTAGCAGTATTTTTGTGCAGAAATTAAATCATTCCCCAAACTTAATGTCATGTGGGTTTTGCTTTAATTTCAGACTAAGATTTTTTTTAATTCTGCCTACATGAAATTCAGTATGAAAGTACAGTCTACATGCCCTCCTAACGGTACTGTAAGTCTAGGCTTTTTTTGTTTGTTTTGTTTTAATTATTGGTTTAATATGATTGAGGAGTGAGGAAACATTGCCAGTAGTATAAACTTTATCGGAAAAGATGTTGCATGTTCAGTGAGCTAGGCAATTACATGTATTTTGGCTTTGTATTCATGTGATCCATAAAAGATGTTCAGTTTCCTCATTATTATTTTTGCTCTCCCATTGCTGCCTCAGTGATGGTAAATGCAGACAGAAAATACTGCCTCAGTAAAGTTTGGACTTCATTATTTCACATCCTGAATATCCAAAAAGCATGCTGGAGGTTTTGTGCACAGGTGTGATGAAAAGGCTTCATTTCTTAGTCTATTATTGTGATGGGGAAAGAGAAGAACTACCGCACGGAGGTATTCCATCCATGTTTTTTGAAAATAGTTTCTTGGCAGAAATTGTACTAAAGTAGAAGTCCATTGCCATGAACAATTTTTGATTTGCAAGAGCAGTAATTGTATACATACTGCTTGTCAGTGCATGTTCTTACATATGGTATAAAACTGAAACATCGCTATCTGACGAGTTCTTCATTTTTGCTGATGTCCTTATTTCGTTTGAGGCATGGTTTATTGGGGCAGCATGTAGGGCAGAGTAAAACTTTCACGATGAAACCTGAAACTGGATGAAACAAACCTGAAGGCTGGATCAAGTTCACAGGAACATTTGCTGAGGTTTCTAAGTCTGGGTTGAATTTGCAGCCAATCTGTGCTCACTTACTGTGCATTGAAAGAACCACAAGAAATGTATTGGTTTCGTATGGTTTCAGCCTTCAGTCACTTCACACTACCAGGGACTTCAGTAAAAGCTGGTTGTTGCTTGCTCTGACTTCAGTGAAAAAGAACTGAGGCCCATGGCAAGTGATGTAGAAAGTCAAGTGTAGTAAGTGGTTTGATGGTGCCATCAAGTAAGAATGAGACAGAAAGCAAGAGACTTCGTGCTCCCAAAAGCACAAAGGAGAAAGGCAGATGTAGGCAGGGTCTCCATCACACTTGCGAAACCTCCCACTTGGTCATTGCTGAGCTACAGTACGAGTGACAAGGATCAGACTCTGCTTGCAGGGTGGGTCTATTGTTGACAGGGAAGAGAGGACAAGGAAGGGTCAATTAGCAAAAGTGAGGATGCCTGACGTTGTGGGTACAAATGTGGGAGTTTCGTGGAGGGTGTCTTTCAGAGAAGCACAAGGGATAAAAATTAAATTGTGGGATGGAAGTATTTGATGAGAGTAAAAACCTGGGTCAGCGGAGTTATAGGATGACTGAAACATATCAAGGAGAATTCAAGGGACACAATACACAATCTGAGTCCAGGAAGGGTTCTTCAGTGTGATGGGTGGGGGCCAATATCTCATTTTTACAGTTAGAGAAGGGTTATTGAAGGGTTATTTCTGGATCCTGATGAGTAGATGTAAAAGGAAAGCTTTCCACTTTGAATTGTCTCTGGTAGATAAAGTCATCTCGCTGCTGGGGGTCACTTGAAAGCTTTGTGTGCTAATCTTCAGAAGATACTTGCTGATACTGGTACTCCCTTGTGAGCACTGTGTCATAGGAAAAGTTAGATGGATGCCTGTTTAAAAAGGACTTGGTATAATTCTTTGGAGGTAATGCCACTAACAAACACCCCTTTTTATTTCTCTGCCAACAATGCTGAAATAAATTAGCTAGCACTTGAAGTTGCTGAACTTTGGATTAAGTTCCAGTGTGGAAATATATTTAGCCAAAAAAAAAAAAAATCTAATGATAAATAAAAAGCAATCTCCTAAGATATATGTAGGAAGCCTGGTTTCTGGGATTCCACCATATTTCCTGCCAGTCAGAGCTGTGGAACCTGCTGGCCATTTTTTGCTACACTTAGCAGTACAGCAGAAGTATTAAAAGTTAGGTAAATTAATCTAATCTTCATCTATTAAGTTGTTGGCTGGGCAAGAAAGACCCAAATTAATGCTCTGGGTACTGAGAGAAAGGACTGAGATGCTAAATGCTGTCTGGCAGTGCAGCTCTGGAGTAGCCTTAGCATGTAAGAGTTTAAGGGAAGCAGGTTTCCATTACTTTTGCTGGTCATTGGCAATTTGTTTTCTGTCCATATCTTCTAATGAAAAACTCCCTATGGTGTTGTGTTTGTCTCTCTAATATTTCTCACAGTACTTCCCAGCACTACTGGTTTGACCTTGGGGAATTCAGTAAATATCTATGAGAAATTAAGTGCCTTGCTATAAGACTGGCTTTGGATCAGTGGGAGTTGCAAAGAGTAGAGTAAGGTAGAAAAAGTTTTAGAAGGAACTTAGTATAAGAACTACCAGCCAGATATCTAAGGAACCTCCCAGAATTAAATCTTCCTGTTATGTCTCTTTGGCACCTGTCTTCCTGATGATAGTGTGTGTTGCAGGCAAGGCAAGCCAAGTCTGTGGATCTGTGATTTGGCCCAGAGATCCATGGGAGCCTCGAGAGAGAACTATATCTAAAGGGGGGACGATTGTTATTGAACAGTGGGTCTTCAAGCTGGGTTTGTTTGCCAAATTCCTTTATAACCAAAGGTTTTCTGCTAACTTTCAACAATTAGTCCACAGTATCTGAACTATAACCCTGGTTTTCAAGTGACAGATGCTGAAGACTTGGCTAGATAATGACATTAGCATTTACTTACCTAAAAGCTGTACATAGAGAAAGACAGCATACTGGCAAGGCTTTTACATAAGAGCAGCAGTTCACAGAAAGTAGCATTTCATTATGATATCTGTGATGCAGCTTTGAGAACAAAACCAGGTAATCGCTGAGGAGCAATTCAGCCGATGCAGCTCAGAGCTGTAAGAACTGGCCACCAGTACCTTGTAGCTCCTCCTACAGTACCCTGTAGCTCCAGGTACTGGTGGCCAGCGTATTTGTGCTCTTTTTTCTTGCCCCACATCCCCCAATTTCCTGTGAAAATGATATTAATGCAGCTCAGACTATCCTTCTGTGGTGGTTTTATTTTTCCCTGAGTAGATTCACAGCATTTCTATTCCTCAGTGCACTGAAACAATAGTGACAAGGGCTAAAGACTTATATTTGATGTAGTGAGAAGCTTTGTGATTTAAGTGTCATGTAGGTTAAAAGGTGGTGACAAGATATCAAGGTTTCATTGCTATGAAGAGGAGCATAGGATCTCACCACAAAGGAAAAGAGTGAGAGTGGAATCTGCAAGAAGGCCATATTCATTCTTTATCTCTGTTCATGCATTGTAACCTTGAGACTGAGTATAGACATACATCTTCAGATCTTCTTATCCTGTATGAGGATGAAATGGGAATGTTTTCTGTGGAAGTTAGAGAATAGAATAATAAGTATTCCAAGTAAATGCATTTTTCTCAAATACTGTCTCTGTTAAATGTACAAGTTACAAACTACTCTTTCCTTACATAATTTGATTTTTGGGAAAGCCATTAGCAAAGGTATGAAGCTGTGAGCCAAAAGGCACAGGTTCTGTTCCCCATCCCAACATTTATCTGCTTTGCGATCTGAGGCAAGTCATTTTTCTGCCCCTGTGTCACTTCCTAATCTGTCTGATGCTTTGGCTGACTGCTGACACATCCCTCTATGTCTATGATAAAAAAATACTTTATATCAGACAGGTGGTGCTGTCAGCTGCATCTCTCTAGTTGGTGTCTGTTCCTACAGCATATTGAGAATTGCAGTTAATAAGCTAATCAAATAGAAGTATGTTAATTTAATTTCAAAGACACAGATGTTCCTTTAAATTCCGTAATATAAAACATAGAGATTAGTTTTTTCAAGACTGGACAAGACGGGCAATTTAATGTGAATTAAATGCAGAAATTTTCACTAACATAAGCGATGACTCTGCTGTAGTTTAGAAAGGTATGGTTAGTTTTTCTGCCCTCAACAGTTCATTTTCGTGTGTGTCTTCTGCTGTAAAATTCTGGTACAACCCAACAAGAAACCAGGCTATCGAGGTGCTCCGTCAAGAGCTGCTTTCTAGCAAAAGTCTCATGGAAACATGCAGTGCTGGCAGCTTTGTGTAAGCGTAGATGATGGTAGACTTCTTTAAAATTTCAAATTCTTTTTGCTCGGCATTTGGATTTGGTTGGATCTGTTGGCTTCCTAGGCTTGCCATTTGGAAGAAATAGGCATTTATGAACTTAAATGCATTGTATATATATACTACAACTAAAATTGAGCTATATAAGCTTTAAAAATTACATTCCAAGAAAATATCACAATTAGTTTGTAGTCCATTCTTATCTTCTAACTTCTGGGTTGTTTTTAAATAGTGCTTGGTAAAAAGCCCACACCTCAAATACATACGTAATATATTGTCCTTCATTGTGTGGAATTGGCAAGCTTAAAATACTATTGACAGGAGAATTTTTTAGTCCAGATGGCCTCAGCTTTGTGTAATTTACCTTTTAATGTATGGCTTGCCAGCTGGGACAACTTTGCTTTGGGTGAAATTTGCATAGCCATCAGATATTTGTTACATGCCTGGAAAGAAAAGTGGGAGCAAGTTCTGGCTTATGCTAATACTTTGCTATCACCACATGCTACTCCAAAAACAGCAAAATAAGAATTAGACTCTTCATTTGTTCTCGGCAGTTAAATCATGAGTCTCTGCCTTATAAAGATTAGATATTTCTCCATGAGCTCTTTATTACTGATGAAGCAGGCAGTGCTTTAATTGTGAAATTGTTTCACCTTCTTAAAATACTGCCGCTCTTGTTGAACAAATTAAGTTATAAAATATTGAGTATGTGAACCAGGCATTTCCAGACATCAAATAAGTTTTCAGACAAAACAAGCTAAAACATTATGGGAATTCACATTTTAATGCTTGATTTTATTCTAGTTCTATTTTTGCTACAGTAGTTTTAAAAGATTAGACATTACTGATTCTAAAATAGTGCCACACTATTCTTGTAAATGTCCCAATAACAACAATAATTAATATCCCCACATTTGCATTTTAAGCCACTCCATTTCCCTAGTCATCTATTACTTGGATGTGAAAAAATCATTTCTCGTCAAAACTTGGCACAGAATACCTGAATTCCATACTTTTTACCAGATGTAAAAATAAAAGTGAACTAATTCATCTTTTTCCTGCCAATTAAAGGGTTCAATAAAGTATTACTTAAATTTTATCCTTGTTTTGATAAATGGTTTTCATTTACAAAAGTTCAGAGTAGCTCTGATTTTTTTTAAAAAAAAAAAAAGGGGGAAGTAGAGAGAAGGGGGATAGTGGGAATCTGCCTCATGAGTGATAATAACATGATACTGCTGCTTTCCAGAGAATGCCTAACAGCCTCAGCTCCTTGGTGATTTCTGAGAAACACTTGATTTTTGCAATGCAGTCCTATAGGCAACCAGCCATAATCTCCACCTGGCCACCACTGAGAGAGTTTGGGTCACAGGCTGTGGTAGGGTGCTGATCACATCTGTCTCAAAATACTTACAAGTGGTTAATTCAGGCCAAGAGCCTTGTACTGCTTCAGAGTAATGTGTGTCCTTGTCTTCCCTGAGAAGGATTATAAATGTTTTTAAGCTCTGTCAGTTTTTTATGAAGACCCTGGTTTTGCCCAAACCCAGAATTACTGCAAAAGCCTGTCGTATCCTATTGAATCTCCTTAGGGAAACTTCTGGAGCCTAGGGATACTGAGAGACACCCATTGATTTAAAATTATATTTGATGAGGTGCAAGTTTTATTCTGTGATTCACCATTCCAATTTTAATTTTCACTGGGGTAAAAAGCTGAGAATTATTGAGAACATTCAGCAAATGGCAGGAGCATCTCCTGTTTTGGGTTAGTAGCCACACAAAGCCCACCAGTGTGCTGGCTGGAGCCCTACCCTGCAACACATGGAGTGGGTGGGTGGTTGTTTCATACAAAGCTGAGTGGTTTTTCTGCTGGATTGGTAAAAATCTGTTGCAATAGTGCTGGGTTTATGCCAATGAATCATCTTTATTTATTTAGAAACACTTTCTTTTCAAGCCTGACTCAGTTCATGTAATTATCGCAACTGTGTTTCCCACCAGGGGAATTGCATGGTTCTTTGCAGATTTCTGCCCAGAGGTCTTGGCTTGCCTGAGGTGTAGGTGTAAAAGTTGCACATAGCTGAAATATACTATTTTCTCTTCAGTTAGTGTGCATTGCCACCATTCGAGGAGACCACAGGGGAGTCAGTGGCATATAATGACCAGACAATGTTGAAGCCTAATGTCAATTTGTTCTTATTACAGAGATTTTTATAATACTTTGGCTTTATTCCAATCTGAGTTGAAGTTTCATTTTTATCTTTGAAAAGGTATTTTTAAAAGGCTGAAACATGTGGATGTGTCCTCATTCATGTGCAGGAGGATAAGCAGGGAGTGAAGCAAATGGTGTCAGCCTGTATTGTTGGAAGCACGTTCCCTCCAAGAAGGGCAAGGTGCTGTGCTATTCAAGCCCTTGCTGTTTGCTTGGTAGAGGACAAGTTGCTTGGTCCGTTTCCTGTCATTTTCCATTTCTGCTTGGTCCCTTTTCCTTAGAGGACACAGGTCTACTAAGGCTATGTTATAATGACACAATCTCGGTGAGTGTAAAATACTAATTTAAGGAGGTAGGCTGATACTGAGCCTGGAGAAGAAGAGGGAAAAAACGCAGCCCACCCTCGCTCTAAATATGTAAATATTGGCATACAGGAATAGACATTTAAAATTTATCACAGGAGTGAGACTACTTTGCAAGGCGGTGCCCAGTCAGAATGACAAAAGAACAGGCATATTCTGTAACTTGAAACGCAGGATTCCTTCCCATTTCTGTCTCTAGTGGTTAGAGTTCTTCGCTCTTGCTAGATTACAAGTCCATAGGGACTTTTAAAACTACTTATTCAGACTTTACTGTTTTGGATGTACAAGAGTTAGCTGCATTAAGCTGTAGCTTGGAAAAAAAAAAAAAACCTGAAACCATTTTTATAGCATTTTAAAATAACTTTATTAAAGGATAGCATAAAAGATCACAGTTTTTCTGTTTTTACAGCTCTGCTTTGAAAAGATAATAAAGCTACTACACAGGACATGTATTAGGCTGGTGATTAATGTGTCTGTGTGTTACAACTCCGAATACTCTGAAACTAGCTTTATATTGGAATGAATGAAAATGTCACATAATGAAACCGCAGAGGAGGAGTACAGTGCTAAGAAAATAATGTGCACTAGTCTCTCACTAGGTAACATTTTACATTAGCAGAGTGGGCTGAGCTTTTTTTGCCTTCCATATGGGGATCTTAAAGTACTTAACATCAAAGAGGAGCTCTGTTTTGATAGAGTAATTGATAGAGCCTGGATAATCCTATTGCACAAACATTAGCAGGAAGCTGGGGCTCTTGATATGCTGAAGAACACAGTGGAAGTTTTAAAGTGTTTTTTTCTAGGACTACCCTTTAATCACCAATCTGTATTTTAGGCACTCGTGTTCTAATATGTTGGTTTTAAGATGAGATCCAGTAATGAATAAATAAATGTTGTTACTGGAAGGGAGATAGAAGACAAGATCTTTTTCCTCTAGGGAAAGAAGGATATCTGCCTTCTTGTAGACACTGCATAAATAAGGTTGGAAAGGATTCCAAGAGCTTTTCTCATTCAGCCCATGGCCCTAAATAGGGTTAACCTCAAAGTTAGATGAGGCTGATTAAGGATCTTGTGTCTTTAGGCAGCCTTTTCCAGTGCCATGGTGCTCTTGTGAAACCTTTTTTGTCTATATAAAACGGAGATTTTTCCGAGCTTAAGAACTTTTACCCACTGACTTTTGTCCTTTTGATGTGTACACATCTCTGAGGAGAGCTTGGTTCAACCTTCTAGCTAGGCAAAATCCACCAGCTTGCTCAGCCTCTTCACATCTTGCACGGGGCAGCCTCAACCGTGCTTCCCTGCTGCCCATTTATCGCTTTGCTGGGGTTGCAGAAGTGGATGTACTCTTCCAGATCACTTCTCACGAGTACCGTGTGGATGGGTTTGATGGAGTCACTCAACCTACTCCCTGCCGTCGTACTAAATGCAACACAGGCTGTGTGATTAACCTGGTGCTGCTGTGATGGGTTGCTTGCTCTGGGCTAAGATGCTTTCTTCCCATTACCAGTTCTTCTCTAGGACGCAGCATTTCCTAAGCCCTCAGTCACCATGGTGATCTGTTGTAGCAGTGCTGTATTTAATAACAAAAACAAACAAACAAAAAAAAAACCAAACCCAAAACAAAATGAAAAAAAAGGAGCTACAGACTGGTGTAGATGTCTAGTTGTCTGTCACGTGTGTCTGACTGTTAAACACCAGAAGTTGGAGTATCAGTCCCCAAATATTCAGTTGCTGAGGAATGTTCTCTTGGTAGTGCCTCTGAGAGTTTGCTGTAAGAGCAGCTCACGTAACCGGGTCAATTTATGCCTTCAGTGGAATTCATCTCAATTACAGATGCGACCACTAAGTATTTTAATAACTCTATCACTAATAGGTTAAAAAAACCATGAAGGATTAAGAGCCATATGTTCTCCCAGGCATGTGAGCTTAACAAATGCAGCATTTTGCTATAAAACTTTTTTTCTTCCACTTTGGTTTGTAGCCACCCCATCCCTTGGCTGAAGTGGGATTCTATCCACAAGCTACAGGCGAGGGTGTGTGGTCTTACAGCAGCATGGGAGGAGTTGGGTCAAAGGCAAACTTTTATATATGTGCTGTGCTACTGAGGGGAAAGGAAGCAGTAAACCAGAAAGGACTGCCTTCTTTCAGTTCTGGCTCTTTTGGCTTTCACTTCTGCAGCTGAGGAATCCCCTCCCTTCTCTGCTTCTTCTGTAAGACCACAGATGCACAGATTGGCGATCCAGTGGAGCTGTGCTAATGGGGTTGAAATCTAAATGAAGAGCTCGTCCTGCAGAGCCGACACTGTAGATTTTGTTGCCTGAGATGCATTTTGTGGAATGCAAACCATGTTGGATGTATACAGCATATTGTTTATGAAAAATAAATCAAGCAGCCAGGAGAACAGCATGGTATTTTCTGGACAGATCTGCACTTCTGGATGCCAAACAGGGTTTCAGTCATTTCATATTTAAGGGAATACAAATTGAAACCTTATTTGAGTGTGGCCTGACAGTAGAAATATTTTAATTGATGCAACTAGTTTGCTGCACAAATTTTTCTCTTCACTATGTGTGGATGTGAATCAAAAGCATTTTCATTATTTCTTTGAAATGTGTGTAAGCACAAGAGAAATGGGAACGGGACAGTATGTTTAGTCAGGTCTGTAGTGCCAAACTTCCAGACTCATATAATTTCAATGACTAGTTATATGATTTTGATATTTCTTTCATACTGAACAGTTTTTAGTATCTAATATTCTTTGGTCAGCTATTCGGGAGCAAATGGAAGTTTTGTAATATTACCGCAGTAACTAGATCAGCTTCCAAAGAACAAAGAGATATTCCGAGTTAAAGTGAGAAGGCAAAGTGGTGTGAATCTCCCAGGTGGTATTCAGCCTCTAAAGCTACAGAAAACAGCTTGTAGTTCAGCAAGGAAGCAATTAGACAACCATTAAAGAACAACCAAGAACATCTTTTTTTGTGAGGAAACAAAAAGTACCCTTAAAGGATGATCGCTAAGGGTTGAACTGCAAAGAAAGTCTGAAAAAAAATCAGGCCTTGTGCAACTTGTGAAAAACTTGATTACAGTATTTACTGTACTAATTTGACAAACTGCTGGCACAAAGATCAGGTCATTATACTAAACCCACTTAAGAAAGAAGAAATAATGCCATGCTGAAATATCTTCTTTCAAAGCTTTTCATACTTTTTTTTTTCCCAGTACTTTTTGATTTATTTCTTCCCAGTTGCAGCTGGACTTGCAAACTTCTTGTTTCACTTGAGAGAACCATCACGTCTGAATCAAATATTCCTCTCTGCTGTGGGACTGTTTCAGAGGATATGTTATTGGAAGAATGTAATGGAACTTGATATAGACATTTGAATTTGTTCCATCTTCATGATTTATAAACTGATACAATCTTCACAAGTTTTTTCATATACATTAAAATGGACTTGCTTCACAGCATTTGGAATCATTTAACCAAGCAAGGAACTTAACTATAAAATAATGTGCAATACTGGGCAGTATTTTAGGTTTGCTTCACGAGTGTCAGTGTTGGTTGTTAGTCCATCAGTGTTCAATACTGGAGTTGCTGGTGCCATAAGTTATTTGTGAGCTCCAAATTAAATAAGGAAAGGAGAACCCAGGTAAAGAACGTGGTGGCAGAGAACATGGTTGCTGGGATGAGAATTACCTTGGACACTGTGATTGTTCCAAATATGGCTATAGACAAAAATATAGCCAAGAGCTTTTCTTGTGTTAGGATCCTTTTTGAATTCCACATCTTGATTGAAGTATTCATTGTCCATTGTCCACATTTTGTGTCTTGTTGTTTTTTGTTTTTTTCCCTTATGTTTAATAGGTTTATTCTCTGCCTTTTTTTCTCACTTGCTTCTGTTTAGGTTAACAAGTGATATTATAGCCTACTTCTTTATCATTCACTTTGAAATCAGTTCAGAGAATTCATCAGTCTTTCCCTTTCTTCAAGAAGACATGAAGTTTATTCAGTTTAGAGTAGAAAATGTATAATGGGAGTTGATTCAGCTGAATTTTTTTTTTCCTCATTTTTCTCTTTTCCCTGGTGAACACACCTCTTCTGCAGGAGCTGATGACACAGGACCAGTTCATAGTAACATAAGAGCAATACCCAAATACCCCACATCATCAAAGTGTAGATCTTTTTGTGTGCCTCAGTAAGTTGCCAAAGCTGGATGTCCTGGAGGGTGAATCCAGTCCTTACCTGAAGATTTTAAGTTCTGATGAAGGTTTGCAGCATGGTGTGGCAATGGGAAGGAGTTCTCTGTGGTTTTTTAATCTGACTGATGCTCCTCTGTGGGGTGTATCTGAGTTCTGTAAGTTCTTGAAGCAGTTCATTCTTTTCTAAAACTTTATTTTTAAATATGTACATATATATAATGTATATATGTGTGTGTGTCTGTGTGTGCCCCTGTGTGTGTCTGTGTTAGAAATACCTACAAATAATTTCAGTAATCTTTTTAAAAACAAATGATAGGCATCTTACTGAAAAGGAAAGACAAAAGGTGGAAACTCTCCTGTGGGTCAGAATTACATTGCCAGCCCCTTCTGATGTGAAATAAAAGCCTAACCCTATTGGTTTGGGTGACCTGTAGGGTCTGTTAGCAGGGGAAGTCAATGAAATGCATCACAATTAACAATGTCTTGTTGATCTCCCACGGACTGGAACTGTAGCAGATAATTGTGCAGTAGTGGGAGTTTTGCTGTGACTAGCTTTATCATTTTGTCAGTTTGCTAATAAAAGGTCACCAAGGGTACAGAGCATCTGAGATTTACATATGGCAGATACGAAAGCATTCTGGGGAGCCTGCTTCAGAGAGGGGCCGGGGCATTTGTTGCAATTGACACCCATGCTGTGATTCCAGAATTGACAAGAAACGCCATTACTAAGCGGATCTGCCAAGATAATTAGAATTCAGGGTTGCATTTTTAATCTGACTTGAGTCAGATAATTTATCACAGCAGTAGCAAGCTGTCAGGGTCACACAATAAATACTGATTATGGAAGAATAAAGATTAAGTGCAGCCTTCCAAAAAAAAAAAAATTATAGGCCAAGCTGTACTTAAGAAACATTTTCTTCCAATACTTCCCATGTTAATTTCACATAATATCGGCAAAAAGATCATATCTCTAAAATGAGCTTTTTTATGAAAGGAGGTAATACTGTGCAGGAGTGTCTGTACTTAGGATCTGTTTAAATTGCAAATTGATTGCAAAGAAATATTAATTTTGAAAAGCTGATTTAGCATGACTGTTCCATTCCTATCACCACCGTAATAATTTGACATATTAAAGGAAGAAATACTCTATTCTGAAAGCAGTCCTAATTTGTTAGCATTAGTAAGATGCTGCATTTTTAATTTAACACAGCTCTTGTTTTTGATTCACACATGGACAGTTTATGGCACTTGCATTTAATTAAAGGAGCCTATTTATTAAAATATGCAACTTGGAAAACAAACTAGTATGTTAAGGATCATGCACTTCCATATTCACCTATAGCTTTCGAAGGATATGAAATCAAATGGGAACATAGCATTTTATGCACACAGTATGCTTCCTTGAAAAACTTCAAAGATGACTAATTGATAGATGTGTGTTGTATTAGAAAAGAAATTTCAAGAGATGCTGAAATACATTAGCTACCTCTAGAATAGTTTCTTAGTAAGGCATTCTATATCTCTTTAGCAATTTCAGCAGCCATTTTTAGGGGTGTTTTGGTTGCTTTCCTTTTCTGCTGCAAGACCATAACTTCTTGTTTATCCCTGTTAGAACTTTAAATAAGTAGTTAGTTATTACTGAAATGTCTACAACTGAACACTGTGAAATCTCAGCTGAAAAAATGAGAGCTTTGTGGTATTAGCAGCCTTGCACTTTGGTGTTATTTTTTTGATTTGCTTTCTGCCATTGAATATTTCATATAGAGTGGGTGATGTTTCCACTTTACTATTGGCAGCATTTGTGGTTAACTCATTATTTTGGTTCTGGAAATAGAGTTTGCGGTCCTCTTTTATAATGATATGACTCTAGTACATCTGCCCAAGGAGAGCAATTACTGTGAAATTTGTTCAGTTGAAATTGAGAGAATGAAGTGTGTATGAAAGGTACTTTAAAAAGTCATGTGTTACAAAATCTTAGGAATATATATATTTTAATTGTAACTGAAAAAAAAATAATTTTAAGTATTACTTCATTTCCAGAAAGTAAGTAGATAATTTTCAATAACTAACGGTCTTTAATAACCTTGAGTATAGATTGTTTTCTAAACATATAAGCATGACTGTTTTTTCAAGAGATTATCTGCCTGTGTCATAAGCTCAGAAATTGCAAAATTCCTCAATATTGACTCTAAGGCAGAGTTAGAAAATGTTTCCTGTTGAAGTCATGAAAATGATTAATTTTGGTAGGTGCATCAATAATGAAGCATCTTGTTTGTGGGGAACAAAGCACTCAAATCTCTCTTTTATTAAGTAGATCTCTCATCAGACACTTGAAATTTTTGTGATTATTTTTTGCATTAGGTATAACTAATGAAAGCTTTAGTCTTTAATCTTTTGAAACACCTGATTGTAACCAATGAAGAAATGGAACCTTTTTGTGTTACTTGTATGAATGTCATTATTATTATTACTGTTATTAATATGATTATTATCATCCTCATTAATTTTCTAGGTAATGAATTGTCCTGCTACCTCACTTAAGTAGCAGGGGGCACAAGTGTATATAACTATAGCATTCAGCCTTGCTGGGGGGAGCAACACAGTGTGTGAGAGACTTAATTTTGGGGGCACAGGATATTACAGCTCAAATTGAAGGCCAGCCAGGAGAGCAGAGCACTGGCTTGACTGCGACACGTAAGCAGTTTGTTACTCTTGTCCAGCTGCAGTGAGTCCTGAGGACTACTAGCATAAGATATAGCTTTTATGGACCCAGCAGACTACCCTGCCCAAGTCTGGGGTGGATTTGTCCAATTAACATTGTTAATGTATTATTAATTTTGTGTTAATAACATAAACAAATCCTGGGGAGGTGTGAGCCTAAATTCTGCACAGTGAAAGAGCTGTGTTTGCAGGCAGGTTGGGAATCACATCTGCTCAGAGGGCATTATTTAGGAATTTGCTTTCAAATAGCTCCTTTCACAGTCTAACTACAAGGGACAGTAGCTGGAGTTGTGCCTGGAATAAAATAGGAAAAAGAAGGAAGGCTACTCCCTGGAAGCCTGGCAGCTCTGAACCCTGCAAAATCTCTGGGCTTCTGTTTCCTGGGTTGGGATCTGTGAGGTAAGGATAAAGGAGGGCAGGCAGAGAGGGTTGCTGAGCGCCTGAGCAATGAAGAAAGCATAATAGATCAAACTTGTATGATCTAAATACCTGTGTCTAGGCATCTTTTTAAGGCACCCTTTCTCACCATGTAGCAGCTCCTAGACCTATGGTCTGTGATGAGTGACCTGTAACTCCTGTGGCAGTGTGTTACGTGCGCCTACCTCAGCTGAGGTGTGGAGGGATGCCTTCAGTGACTCTGCTTTCTGCATACAGCCATCTCCTAAGTGCTGTTTCTGACCACAGCAGGCTCCACAGCTGACAAGCCGAGTGACTCACATAGTCTTTTCTGTACCAGTGCTGGCAGCAAATGCAATGCCAGCCTCCCTTTTCGTCAATATTGTCTATTAATAATACAGCTCTTAAGGTAGCAGAAGTCTCTGAAAATGGGTACATCATTTACATGTGTGTTTGTAAGAAAGGTCATTTAGTTTGGTAATCTGTTAATTAAGACACAAGGGAAGAAACAGGTCAGATGAGGAGCTAACATTTGTCTGCCTTCTGTAACGGTCTCGCTGATTAATTGACAAAGCCTTAAACTTATATAGTACCATAGGTTATGATTAATTAATTCCTTATAAAATAATAGAAGAGCAAAATAAAAAGCAACTCGAGCATGCTTGTATTCCTCATTAGGAACAGACTTTAATCATTGTACTGTTCAGTCATCCCATAGGATAGGGACTGATGTAAACCGGTAAGTCCGAAGAGGATAAGTGAGATTTTGTTGGAAGAGCTAGTTCCAGTGGAGGTGAGACCAGGGCTGTTGCAGTGAGCACTGTGACTTGTTTGGGATGGGGTGTAGGGCAGCACGCACATACACAGCAAAGGGAATAAAGTCGTGTCAGAGAAGGTGAACTCTCCTTTAGAGGCTAGTCAAGGCTAGGAGAGAACAGCTTAGCTTTTATAAGCGTTGTATGAAGAGTAAACAAGCAGAGAAGGGAACCATCCAAAGTAAAGAATCACATAGCTAGCAAAACAAATGTTTATAAATTTGTTTGTGGATCTTGTGAGGCTGGAAACTAGAAGAAAGTTCTTCACTTGAAGCTGAAATCACCTTGATCCTTCAGTTACTGGAGAAAATAAAAACTCTGCACCAGGGGGCACTTGTGTGCGCCAAAACTATGCCAGTGCCAACTAGGCTAGATGATTTGTCACAAAAGTTTAAAATGGTTTAAGAATTTTCTTTGCAATGATGTGTTTGAAATACAATACCACTTAATTTCAGGGTGGAAAAATGAGGAGTATAAATGTATTTAACAGCTGAACCTTTGATTCACACAGCACTGTGAACTGTATGGAAATCCAAATGTGAATAAATAGGTATAAGGAATTGGTTAGCCAACACTCAAGGCATGACGAAATGCCGTGCTACAATTTTATAATGCATGTTTCAGCTGTATAAATACAAATAACGGTTCTGCAAAACCTCTGTGAATTTTTGCACTGTCTTACATGGGCCTTAGGTGGTGCTGTTGGATTTTTTCTTTTAGCAGTGTCTGCTTTTAGTGCTTCAATTGTTTTTATTCTGCTTCCCTTTCTAGATCATACCAGGAAACTAAGAATAGTTGGCTACACCAGTATTTGTAAAATTTACCAAGGTGAAACACTAAAACATAACCGCTTGAACACTAAAACATAACCGCTTGTGGGGTGCACTTCATTTCCTAATTTGAAACACTTTAGCACCTTTATAAAAGAACTAAGCAATACTGAACTGTGCTCATTGCATAAGGCATATCTTGCTGTACGTGTGTTATTTTGTCTAACGGTGTATAAATGTGAGTATAAAAATAAATTAAAGACACAAGATGGAGTAAAACCTCTCCAAAATTAAGTTCAACATGTGGGATTGATGCTGTAAGTTCACAAGTCTTTCAACTTTCCATATGGCTAATTAAAAAGAAAAAAAAGTGGCTGAATTTTAGAAATGTGTATGTCACATTGGCAACTTGCAGAGTGCCTCCTCTGTTAAAGGACCTATGCACTAGTTTTACATCCAATTTCCTGCCCTTATCTTCCTTATGCCAGCTCACAGTGTGGTTCATTGGGAAAGAGTTTGCTTTTTTTCCCCATTTCTCTTTTCACAACATTAAAAAAAAAAATTCCCATGAAGGTTTTTTCCACTACAACTGCCTACCCTTTATGCTCTGCAGTCTGCCAAGCTTGCCAAAACTCAGCAGGTAGCCCACATGGTATGCATGTCTGTGTGAGAACGCTCCCCTGATGTGGACAAGATGTTGGTTGTAAAACGAAGCCAACATCTTGTCCACAAGTGTGCAAAAAAATATCCTCAATCTGGACAGACATGTTTTTGTAGGCTGGATGCATTGGCTGTGCTAATTCAAAGTCTAAACCTTTTAAAACAAGGAAAAATAATTAAACAGTTACAGTACCAATAACGCTATCAGTAGTAGTAAAGCTGCAGACGTATTTGTTAATCTGAGACTGTGTGGTTAAACTTTTACTGCCCTGGTATTTACATTAATTCTTTTGGCATCCGTGACTTCAGGGGTTTTATCGCTCCTATTTTAATCTCCACAACCTGGGCAAATAATGTAACCCCAAGATTGTGGGCTAGAAAAAAACGGCATGAGAATTAAGAGGAGAGATGCTGTGGGTTCAGTCTGCAGTTTGCCCAGAACTCCCTTCAAGATGGATATTTTTGGTTTTTATCTATGTGCTGTTGGGGTGCATGTGAGGAGCGAGAGAAAGACTGTTGTATAGGCATGGAGGGATAGCAGTGACAGATACAGACTTCCTTGCTCCAAATATAAATATATAAATATAAATATAAATATAGATATAAATATAAATATAAGAGGCAAAGTTGGTTGCATCATGTAAACAAAACAAAAAATAGCCCTACAAGGTTGTTCCCCGGAACTGTGTATGCTTCATATTTTCCAAAGTAAAATGTCAAAATGTTCTGATTAGTTTAAAACTTGGAAGGACTAAAGTTAGGTTTTCTCATGGGAGCAAACCAAAAAATTGGCACAAAACTTTAACTATACTTTGGTGTTTTCACTTATTTCAGGCTGAAATATGGGAAGAACAAAATTTGGTTTAGTTTTCACTTTGGTCTTTTCCGTTTAAGTTTGTGGTTTAGGCTTTTTTAAGCTGTCACAGTTTGAGTACTTATTTAAGATGAAGGTGTTCTGAACTGCTCTGCCTAAAACCATGGGTTTGTTTCCAATCTGCGATTTTTTTCTCCTCAGAAATTTAAAACGCCACGCTATTACATTACACTTAAAGGTGCACAAAGTGATTGAGTGCATCCACACTTCAGCTTGAGCAAAACTCCTGCTGATCCACACAGCTCACCTGTGGATGACCCCACACTGGGGGTGGGAAAACCAGGATTCACTTCTCTGTGAAGTGGTGCCTTTCCTCATGACCTGCTGGTGTGTGGTTAGCGTAGCTGGTGCTGTTTCTCTCCTCTGCCCTTGCAGTGGGTGTGTTAGGGCTGTGGACACCCAGACTCCAGAGCATTTCCCTCCACTAGTGGGAGTGCTCTGCAGAGGAACCTCAGAGCTGCAATTGCTTCCTCTGGATTCTCACTTGAAGGTAGTTGAATATGGAGATACTTGGCATACCTAGACATTTCCAGTAATATATGTAACTCCTGTGGCAGGCATTTCACAACATTTTAAACCTTTTAAAACAAGGTTTGGTTTGGTTTTTGTATGGGTTTTTTGGGGTTTTTTGGTTTTTTTGTGTGTGTGGTTTTTTTTTTGTTTTGTTTTGTTTTGTTTTTTTAATATGGCTTAAAAAATAATAATGGAAGATTTTTATTATCTGGCAAAGTACACATTACCTATTCTCCATTCACTTCAGTATAAATACTGAAAGTATTTAGATGTCAATAATTATTTTTCAATAATTATTCAAAGGGCTTTTATGGAGTAAAAGCCCTTGAAGGTTTAGGATTTTTAAATGCATTTGCCTAGCATGTGCACACCATTTTTTGTAGACATTATGGTCAGCAGCTTTGAAGAATATTTGGCTGGTTTAGACTTGCAGATTAATACCTAGTAAAAGTTCGGGCATGTCCTTCCACACACTGCTTTTCCTATGTAGATCATCAAGGTACAAGGTTGGCAAGTGTCTGGTTTAAATAGCTTCTGATTTTGTCTTGATTCATTCTGGTTTGAAATTTCATATTATACAAGATCTAAAACAAACTTCAGTATAGCTTTCTAATGAAAAGACTAGGTTTATTTTTAAAACTTTCTTTAGAAGATGAAACCTCTTATGTGCATGGGGATTTTCTTACAAATAGTTCATGCACTGTTTCAGGGAGGTAATTTTTTTTCATTCCTTTAGGAGATCTATCTTGATCTACTAATATGCATCACTGTCTTGGAAAATGACTGCATGCTACTGTTCAGCAGGCAAAAAAAAATTACAATGTGTGTAATGCTCCTCCTTGATCGTGCATGACATTGCCCAGTTTATGAGACCTTGCAACTAAAGAGTAATCTATTTTTAAGCATGTAATTATTTTTGGCAGGCAGGTATTTCAAAATATATAACTTAAACTTTTTTCTGTTCCGAGTCTACTTCAGACTGTGTGATATATCCATTCTCATGGTGGAAAGGACTTTGTCATTTTTCTTCATAAATGTCATTTTTGAAGTTTCATTTCAGTCTATTACAGGTGAACATAGCTCATAATTCATGTGTTACACTGACAGACTACAAATAATAATGTCTTTTAGAACAGCAAGTCAGAAAATCTCCTAGCATATTAATTACAATTGTCAAGCAATGACTGATCATAAATTTACATCAAAGACCCAGACTTCCTAAGAAAGCATCTTAAATGTTCTGTTAAAAAAATTTGCCCTTGAAATTGCATGTTAGATAATACACATTAGTGTAATAGCAATGTACTAAATTTTTTTTAACCATGGTTGTGTCTTTTTAAATAACAATTTGGTAGAAAATTTGGGGAAGGGTGTTATTACTACTTTGTTATCTCATGGTGTAAGAATTATACACCTGCATGTGAATAATGATGCACCATTAAACTTGTTTATTGGTTATTTCATATCACTTTAAAAGCACCTTGAAAGGCAGAGAAAAGGACAGTGTTCTCCACGATGATGTGTAGATGTGTGGCTAAGCCGCAGTCTTCTGTGTCTCCTGGTGCCTCCAAATTCCACCACCTGTAAAATGCATGGTTCTGAGGAGTGACAAGTGTGACCTGCTAGAGGGAAAGTGCATGCTTGGTCATCCTATGTGGTTGCTGCTTGGCTTCAAGGCCGCACAGGGTCAGCTTCTTCCAAAAAAA
>VWZN01020581.1:51749-77696 GCA_013396955.1 Regulus satrapa | reverse complement strand
TTTTTTTACACCAGAGCCCTTTACCACACTCTTTTAAGATTTAAGACCACTGCACTTGGGGGTACAAGCCTTTATTAAAAGACATTTCCCTACCTGGGCATTGAGCACCTTGTCTAAGGTACTGAGGGGTGTGTAGGAGCTGGATACAGAGATACCTGGATTATCTGTGTAGGCCTAGAAGCAGAGGAGAGGCTTCTATTAGTTTTTACTGAGATGGAAGTAGTTTGAAAAAAGTGATGTCTAGAAAAAGTAAGTATCATCTTCAAGTATTGTCTCTTAGCTGGATCCAAAGTATACTCGACAACGAGCCTGATTTATTTTTTAAACCATAAACATGTTAACATTAAGCATGAGCAGGCAAGCAGACTTAACTTCATCATATCTGGAATCCCAAACAAATCATGGAGAAGTTTTCTGTGTTTTTTAATGTCATTAACCTAAATATAACTACTGACTTGCAGCAAAGCTATGCTAGCAGATACAAATAAATTGGTTAGTGTTACTTATTCTGTATTTCCATATCTATATAAGGTGCCTGGTCATAGTATGGACATCTGTCTTCCACTCCTGATAACATTCAAGTTACTGGTGGGACAACCACTGGATTCTGGATCCTGTCCACACCTGGGGGAGATTTCTTGTAGCCAGGTGCTTTTCAAAAGAATGGTCCTGTGGTAGTGACACTGCATCGGCAGTGTTTGGGACCAGACATTAAAAACATCCCCAAACCCAGAGTTTGGGACCTAACATTAAAAACATCATTCATTTTGGCTGTTCCATTATGAGAAAACAGCAGGTCCATGCAATGGAAGATATCAGTAAAATTTTAAATTGCCACAAATTTAGCATTATGGAAAGACAGCATTACAGTGCAAGAATAGCTTATAGGAGCATGTAATTTTGCAGGTTTTTTTCTTCGTCCTTACTATAAGGACAGCTACAGAACTCTATACCTTGTTTCTAGCTCTTTAGTGACTTTTTGCAAGCATTCACCTTGTCTCATTTGTAAAGCAGAATGTCAGTTATCACAAGGCTGTGGCTTATAATAAAGATGCTGAAGGATAAAAAAATCAATAAAACTAATATAGGGCATAAAAATAGCTTGTTAGGATCTTTTCAGATTTATACTTGAAATTGCATGGAGGCTGTTTAGAATTATTTGAGAGTTGAGGTTTTGTTAGGTGGTTTTAGGATGCTCTTGAGAGATGAAAATGGGGAGGACAGAGCCTGAGAGTGTGCTCTTACCTTTTCTGTGTTGTTTTCTTAAGTGCACTGGGTGAGAGAGTTTACAAGACAAGTTACATGTTCCCCATGTAAAGCTGTTTCTTATTTTTCTTAAAAGCATTCAGGCAATCCTTAAGGATGAATGGTTTTGGGGTTTTTAAAATGGATTTTGGTTTAGCCAGCCCAATTACTTAGGCAGTGGTAAGAACCCTGCAATGTTTTTGGCTGAGTAGAGAACCACGTGAACAAGTGAAGAAGGAACTTGGGATCTGAAAATGAATATATCGTTGTCTAGCTCCAGATGCAATTTATAACCTATGAGAATAATCAAGTCCTGAAAGTGTAAAAGCTTAAAACTTTAGAGACAAATAAAATCTATTGTAGTGGATTAGGCTAAAATGTACTTAGAGCAGCCTGCGTAAGAGTTGTTTTATTTCTTATCAGAGCACAAATTACAAAGGATTGTCAGCAATAAATTTGGACTTGAGTTTGATAGAAGACATCTTCTGCAACTTGTGAAATGGAATAAAATTTGTTAATGTGCCATGATTCGAGATTTCTGTAAAGGTTAAGAAAAATTTATATATATATACCTAAATCAAATATTAGCAATCATGTGTTTATTCTACTGTCAAGGTACATTAGCAATTATATTTTCACATCATTGTTCAGCAGTTGCAAATATACCCAAAAATATTGGCAGAAGACTGTTCCATAAATCAAAACAGAGAGCCTTAAACTTAGGATAGACCTGAAGAAAATCTATTTAACGGATAAATTTATAAATAAAGGTAGGTTATTCTTTTTTGAGTCTGCTATGGTTTTGCAGTAAAATGATGATGCTAAGCACTGCATTGTTAGTACAATGCAAGTTGTGGCTTGAAGGCCAGGGAATTTCCCAAAACAGCTTGTTATTTGGGCAGTGAGTTTGTTGTAATTGAAGGTAGCAGGGTTTTTGGTGTAGACTTTGTCTACTTTGCTTTTACAGGCAGTGGACTTCTAGATAAGAATTGCTTTACTGAGGAGCCAGAGGAAAAACCTAGAACTATATAAATCAACAAGGAAAATGCATAAGGTTTTATGAATGCAATAATAAAAGGCACTAGTGTATATGTCAGGTTAGCAGGTATGCCCAAAATCTCAGCTGAACAAGTTATTTCTGAAAAAAAATAAAACAAAACAAACAAAATCCAAAAACCACAAACAAACAAACAGTGGGCAAGTTATCCCTGAGTTTGGATGGGATTGCTTATTTTAATTTGGTGTTGCCTTCCCCTGCTGTGTTTCTATAGCAAAGTTAGAGAGCATTCCCTACTTGAGTCCAACGAGTAGAGAAGAGAGATTTGGATGCATTCTTGTACTGCGATCTCACCTGAAAGTAAATAAAACAGAAAGTAGCTTTGTTTGAGATATCAGCAGAGGTTTCCTCCAGTGAACATGAAATTAGTTTCCTCTTTCCCTGCACTGACATCTCTCACACTGTAAGAGGTGTGCCCCTGTTTCACTGGTGTATGTGAGAAGAAATTCAGAATTTCCCAGATTCAGCTTGACCTTTATAAAAAATTTCAAATTAGTCCTCCCTGCTGCACTTATTGGAGTTCTGCATGTCCTGGTTTTAATTCTTTTAAATTATTTTTTTAAAGAATACAGTGAGATCATATCTTATAGATCCAGAAGTGATGATTATCCCAACAGAGAAACCAATTGTGGGCTGTTTCATCAGTTCCTGGACGATGATGACAGAGGAGTGGGAAAAGTATGTTCTGATTCAGCTGTTTATTCCCACATGTAGTTACTAGTTTCCAAGTGATGTTCATTTCCTTGACTAAGAATTGCAAAACTGAGAACAGCATGGTGAAATAGGCAGAGTATTTGAAAGCACTTTATTTCAAAGTGGAAATAAGTAGGACATATAGAGACCTAAAACTTTATGGTACTTTGAGCTGTTTTTCTTGATTATTCCCAAGTTTTCAATTGAAAGAAAAAGGAAAGTGGAACAAAACTACCACAGAAGCAACTATTCTTCATGTTTCTTAAAAGGCTAGGTTTTGCACCTAGAAACTTCTCCATTGCTTTAATTACTAATTTTCGTTTTTACAGTGACAGCAGAGTCTTTTGATGACAATGAAGAACCACCATAGGAAGTATTGATATTTTACACCTTTTATGGTCTTCAGTTTTGCAAATTGGAACAAAAATTCTTACTCTGTCTTCCATGCTAAGGGAAGCTCTCTGAAATTTGCCTGAAGCACAGACATGTGGCCTCATATGTACAGTTATGTAAGTACTTTTCCCTAAGTATTTGATAACAGGAAGGGAGTTTATACTTGTGGTCTCATGGGATAAACTGTGTTCCAGCAACACGTACCTTCAGAGCTCTGGATTCTTAGAAGTGGTGACACACGCTGCTTGTCATCTGTATACTTCACCTGGAAAGTTGTTTGTGAATTTCAGGTTTCCCCTTCCTGCTGTGTAATTTCCCTGGCAAATCGACTCAAAATTTTGTAATAAAAAATGGAGGGGATGTGGATTTGATTGCTAATGTAGAGAGTACATAGAGAGAACTGTGATGTGAAAGATTGCTAGTCTGGTTGGTGGTATCTTTTTGTTGATAAGTATCTGGTAGTTGATACTGAGAAGGTGTTCACAGAAAATAGGGATTAGGCTGACAAGGGAAGGCTGAACTTGCCTCCCTCTTTAACCAGTGGAGGAGAGAGGTGCTTCTCAAGGAGATAGTTCAGACTAGCCAAATTATTCCCTTCTCTCTACATCAAGGGCAATATCAGTGGAGGAAACCAGTGAGATTAAGTGAGCAAAGTGTAGTGGGCTGGAGAGGTGGATGAGGAGGTTTATGTGCATTGCATGGAGATGACTTGGTGGGGCTTGGATGGATTTACTTGATCTCAGTAGCTAATGGAAGGCAGTTCTTTCCAAACATTCAGTGGTTCATTCCTGCTCATCTCATGGAGTATCAGCTCTCTCAAATGGCTGATGAGAGATAATAACAATTAAAAGCTGTGAGCAGGCCCGTGATCAATTATATCTGTATCAAGGTTTACAAAGTTCTTGTTAGTATGGAATGACTCGTTGTGGTTACCTAGACATAACATAGGCAAGGAAGTGCCCTCACCCACATCTGCAAAGGAATTTGCAGCAGAAGTGGTAGAGAGTGAGAACTCTCAAAAGTGAGAACTCTGTCACTCGTGATTTGATGCAATTAATTTATTCTAGAAAAATATCCAGTATCGGTTTGAAGCCAAATGAAGGACTTAATGTCACTTGGTAAATTTTCCTTATTGTCAATTAGGTGTTGGATTTTTTAATTTTAAGCCAGAATGTTTCCAATTCCCACCCATTAGATAATGTTATCCCTCTGCTTATTTCAATTTAAGGGCCATTATGTATGTTTGTAATCCACAGTGAATGATCATTAATTTCCTCTTTGAAAAGTTAAGAGCTTTTGTGGCTGTTGTGGTGTTTGTGTGTTTTGGAGAAGACTCCTTTTTTAATGGGTAAAAATTATGAAAAGTTATTTTCCAATTTCTAATTTACTGTGATAGCCAAAGGCTTAAGAAGACAAGTCAACCACTGCATTAACTCTTGGAAAGAAAATGAACGGAACATGTCTATCTGGTTTAGCACTAGATTTTGGCAGAGAGGCAGCATTCTCAGTAGTGAACCAGTTATTATGGATAATAATGTTTTAGCTTGCATAGATTGGTTTTTTTAGAGCGTTCCCAGCAAATGATAGTCATTAATCCATTGGTAAACTGAGTCTTGAGCTTTCTGTTCTGATCTTTATTTTTGATTTGCTTACATGAATGGATTTTTAATGTGATAGCAGGTAGATTGTTTTTGATAGCCTGATGTCATGGCTGATTGAAGTCTTCTGTTTCTTCCATTAGCTCTTGCCTGCTCATGACTGCCAATATTACTGTAGCTTCCCTCCTCCACTCTTACATCAGTTGTGTGGGTTGGAGGACAGGAGGGTTAGTGTTCAGGGGGCTTGATTCTTTCCTCAAAGCATTTATTTTAAATTTTTTGCTTTCCGTGTTCATGCTTCTGTCATTAAATCATGAGACTGTGCTGTAGATTTCCTTGCTTTGCTGAAAATACTCAAACTTCATTTTCTCTTAATCCTTATCACCTGTCCTCTCCCAGTTCTAAATGAGGAAGGCATTGGTGTTGTTGAAATTACACTCTGCTGCATAAGAATTCACAGCAATAGCCTGTGAGTCTGTAGATGTGCTGGGAGTGCAGCCCCACACGCTCTGCCAGCTCTCAGACAGCTGCACACCCTTGGCAGTCGGGTACACTGAGGCCCACGGTGTACCAGAATGTTCCTTCTGTTGTGCCGTTTCAGGTCAGAGATGCTCCCCTCCAGCTGGGAAGGTACTGGGAGAGTCGAAGGATCATGATGTAGGGAGTTTTCTCACAGAGCTCATGGATGCACACAGATCTGCTGGAGTTTTTAACAAGAGATTTATTTAGGCAATGCCTTATGAATCCTGATAATTGAGGGACAGGTGTAAGGGGCTAGCTCTTTGGAATCAGAGTGTCATTTTATCTATTTCTTAACACGGAGCTTCCCTTGTAGTAGCTGAGTTTTAACTAACCCTCCTTGTCCGTTACCATGGGACTTTGTCCGTGAGGACCTTAACTCCTCCTAACCTCTCTGTCCTGCCCAGACTGCACATTCTGAACCATCTTTGCAGCTTCTTGTCCTGTCAGGTTGCTGTGGGCTGTTTCGAGTTGCTGCTGACAGGAACGTGAGCACCCTCAGTATCGAGCCCTTTTGTGGCAGTGCTCCCAATCTTGTTCCACTCACCTTGGCTCCCGCTCAAGTGCCGGGGTGACCCTGATGGTTTCATTTCAGTGCATTGCAGGATTCAAGCAGCGCTGTAGTTCGCTGACATTGGTATTTCATTTTGCAAGTTGCTGAGCACCTCGTGCAAGTGTTTTCAATTACTCCAGTGTCAGTGGGAGATGAGGATAAAAATGGTGCTGAGCAGCTCCAGCGAGTGGCTGCTATTTCACTCCTGCAAACAGATCAGCCTGTATTGCTGCGAAGTTTATTACCTAAGGGGAGAAGAGTTAACTTAGGGATGAGGGAGAGTTAACTTTTGGTGCTAAATGTCACAGGTTTTTGACTGCAAATACACATTTTTGTGGTTTTTTTTGGTTTGGGTTTTTGTTTTTACTTTTCGGAGCTTGACGATAATTTGCAGCAAAAGCAAGTAAAAATATTGCATCTATTTAGTATTTTGATGCCGCTCAGGAGAAGAATGCTCTGGCTCAGGATTATGTTCAGCAAGATACATCCAAATTTCTGATAAATTTAAAAATCGTATTTAGGGTTGCCAGAGTCAATTGTTTGACAGGTTTGCAGTAATTACTTAACAGCTTTTGAAAAGTGACTGGATTTGTTTGTTTTAAGGGTCAAATAGAGCTTTCAGACAAGTACCAAAATCACTGTAAATATTTTTTTTTTTTGCATTTAATTTAATGACTTTGATTATTCTCATTTTCATATTTTTAATTACAATTAATAATTTTTAAGTTATCCAAATTCAAAATTTTGCCTTTTAAAATTCAAATTTTGCTATTTACATTTCAGGTTTTTATGAACCTCCCATTTTAAGAATGGTATGGACCCTGCATATGGGATTTCCATGCTCTTTTCCCTCAATCAGTGCAGCACAATAGACGAGACTTACTTACAGTGGAGAGGAGCTTTAAGTGTTTCAGTTGATTATATGTGAGAGTTTACATGCAGTTCACAAAGGAAAATGCTACACAAAGGCTATTTCAGAATTCTTTGCTTCAGAGAAAGCAGTCTGCAGCAAACAGCAAGCATACCTGAGCATCCAAAAAATCCTAGTAGCCTTTAAAGTTATTGAGTAAGATCTGTTGCAAAGAACTGATCCTATATTGCTTAGTCCTGCTGAGAGTGTATTATAAAGAATTTATAGTTCAAGTAAAAATTGGCTTCTCTGAATGATTTTGGAATTTATAAAATTAGTTCGGCTAGTTAAAGGACACTAGCATTGAAGGAAAATGACAAGGATTAAGGGGAGGCAGATCATCACACAACTTTTGCATTTGTAGATGTTAAAAAAAGATTATTCTTCCCTTGTAAAGTTTCTTTGTCCTTCTCCACCGTGAAAGACTGATTAGAACTGTGTTTCAGAGCTCCTAGAAAGTCAGCTCCAGAAAAAAATGTGCAATATATATTTAGTTTCATTATATTTCATAATGTCTGTATAAAACAGGTTTTGGAAATCCATTCTTAACCATCATCTGAGGTCTACTGTGATCCTATTAATAAATAAAACAGCCTTTAGAATTTGTTTAATAGATAAATAGAGAAATGAAAGAAAAAATATATTTTAAGGACCTGGCCTTAGAAACAGTTTTTGAAAAGTTTTTTGGATTAAATTATTTGAAGATTAAAAATGCTTGTTTAAAGATTCTCAAGAAGCGAAGTATTTTGTGTCAGTGCATTATATTGAAAGTGTTAAGATTTTTACCACAAATGTTGACTGATGGATGAAAAGTGTTAAGGATAGTCATTATTGACTTCTATTAACAGCAGTCCATAGATTGTTTTCCAGGTCTGTAGATTGTAAAATTGCTCCTCTGGTGCTTGACATAGGTTTTGGAGAAAATAGAAAAGGGCATGTATCTCTGTGGTCTAGGTATTTGGTGGGTAGTTCATGTGGTAGGAATATGCCAAATATGTCCTCAAAAGGTGGACAGAACAGAAAGGAAAGTGGGATGGTTTTTATAGCTTTTTATCCCCTGGATAAAATTAAATCTGGAAATCAATATGCCGAAAATTTTTTTTAAAGTCCTCATCTCCAAAGAGAGCACTATGTTAATATGTAAAGGAAAGTTTGTGAAGATTTTTATGACCAGCAAGCAACAGAAAGTTATTTGAGACTTTTAGGTCTCTCTTTCTACAGGATGTTGCTGATGTAAGAGAACTGCCCCTTGCCAGGTCTGGGTTTTAGGTGAGACGAACAGTGAGAAATGCCCTCATACAGGTTCATGTCTGATGCTCGGGGCAGAAGTGGGAGCAAACCTTGGCCATGCACCTTTCAGCCCAGACAGTGGTTCTCTAGCATGGCAGTTTTGCTGACCAGAGTCAACACTCCGTATTTTCCTAGGCCATAATGCATAAAATTTTACCCTCTGGCTTCTGATGAGCTGCTGTTTAATATAATTTTGTAGAGCATCAAGGAACTACTAAGCATACACTCGTGGGAACTGCTGTGCTGAGAGGGGACAGAGGTTTCAAGTCCCTGTAGTTGGTCAGGCCAGCTATGAAATGTAATAATAATATTTGCACTCAGGTTATTGGTGTGGTTTAGAATCTACATAGGATGAGCAGAAATTTGCATTTAAAGCATTTTCTTAGACTGGGTTTTTGCAGGTTGTTGGAATAAAACTGAAATTTGAATATGTGCTGCAAGATACTGTGGCATAGTAGCTTAGGCTGAAGAATGAAGATCGTGGCAATGGTGTTTTGAGGCTGTTGCTGAAATTTATCTGCCACATTCCCACTCTTTGGCAATATTTTCAGAAGCAGAAAGGAATGCAGGCCAATGTTTTGCACGCACGGCATTGTGCCTCATTATTGACAACCTCAGAAATTCAAAATTCATGTCAGACACTACCACACATGATTATGGTTATTTTAAATCTTAATTAATAGTTACATTTCTCTTTTTTTGCTTTCTGGGTTTTGAGCTTTTAAGATGTTCTCATGGTGTATTTGCAAACTTGTCTAGAGTTTAAACAATGTTTCAAAAATTGAAAATTGCAGGACAGGTTAGAACATTTTCTGTCTTTATGTAAGTGCTGTGGTCCTCTTCTCAAAACAGATTATTTCATCAGGGCTTACCTCAGAGAACCATCAGGAATTGCACAAATTGCTAATTCTTTTCTGTGTGCTGAATCCTGTTAGGTATGTGCTGCCTGAGTAACAGCTCCCCAAAAGTCATGTTATCTTGGCCGCACATTTTTTTAAAACTTCATTATTTAATTATTTTTGCCCTCAAAAGAACTGCTTTCACTTGGCTGTTAAGATGAAAAATAATACACACATATATATAATATACAAACATGTATTTAATTCATATGTATGCATGTAATAGATATATGTGTATCCATGAATGTGTGTGTGTGTATAGATATAGATGAACACATGTACAAGCAGTAATACAGTGCTACTTAAATTCGGGACATGGACTCTTAATCAGGGGAGAAGACCTAAGCTGGAGAGATATGAAACAGAGAGGGCTGAGATCAGAAGGACCAACAGTCAAAAGGAGAGGTGGAATGATTTTGGTAATGCAGAGAATATGGGTGTCACTTGAGTGTTGAAAGTTGATGAAGAACAAGGCAGAAATGCTGCTGTGGATTGGTAATACATGTAAACGGGATTGGAGTGTAAGGAACAAGTGTGTAAAAGGTAGAGCTCAGATCTTTTCCAGAGCGGTAAGTGGAAACGATGATGGTAAATTCCTAAAAAAGATCTGGAGATTCATTAGAGAAAGTTCTCCATTTAATTATTTTCCTTTTACCTGTTCATACAGGATCAAAAACTACAGAAATATCAAGGAGGTAGATAAATTATATAGCTTGGCACACAAACCAACTTAAAACTAGTGCATATTACAGCAGTTGCTGGATACTAGCTGGAGTTTGACCTGAGATAGGTATTGCTTTAGACAGCATCATGTGCATGTTCCGTGTGTTTCTGTATTTTATACACTGACATTGTAGGAAGATGCATTTAATGTTGTTGAAAATAAAAGCGAATGATGGTGCTGTTGGATGCCTCTGGAGGGTGTGAGAGGACAGGTGGTTTTCCCGTTCCCTTTGTGTCAGGTGCTGCTGGTGGTGTTTCTCTGAAGGTGGACGGTTTAGGACAAGAGGCAGTGGACAGAAACTGATGCACAGGAAGCTCCACCTGCATATGAGGAGGAACTTCTTCACTGTGTGAGTGACTGAGCACTGGAATAGATTGGCGTGGGGAGTTGCCAAATTGCAGAGACTCCCTCACTGGAGGTATCCAAGAATGGTCTGGACACCATGCTGTGCTGTGTGCTGTAGGACGACCCTGCTTAAGCAGGGAGATTGAACCAAATGATCTCTTCCAACCTCATCCATTCTATGATTCTGGTTGTGTGAAGTAGGGGAAGACTTTAGGGTTTGTTCCTTATTACTGTAACTGGCAGAGAGTTTCAAATTTACGGAGTTTCATGAGGCCAAATTGTCTGAAGCATCCTTGGTGTGGCCAAATCTATGGTACTTCTGTGACACACAAGCTGAGGAAGCCTATCTAGTCCCCCGAGTTCCTTTCCCTTGTGTTATCTGACATCACAAACCCACACTTTTAAAGAGTGAGCTCTTCAGGGCACCCCAAATTCACAGCCGCTGTTGGCTCGGGTTTTCCTCCATCCTGTGATGAGATCTTCCTCACCTTACCTTGGCCTACCTTTCTGAGCCTTTCTGGAAGAGGCCAGGCTTCATAAAGGAGCGAGTACATAGGCGACTTGTTTTGGGGTGGTGGGGTGGGACAGGTTGCTGTGGTGGGATGGACGGTGATATGCGGGAGGAGGGATGCGAGGTGGTGGGGATGGACGGTGATGCGGGAGGAGGGATGCGAGGTGGTGGGGATGGACGGTGATGTGGGATGCGAGGTGGTGGGGATGGACGGTGATGCGGGAGGAGGAATGCGAGATGATGGGATGCGAGGTGTTGCGGGCAGCAGCCGCTGCCTGCAGAGGGCTCTGTGACACCGCGTTTCCCCCGGCCAAGTGCGGGGTGTGGGGGGGGGAAGGGAGCGCTGGGGTAACGCTTCCAACAGTCTGGTCTTAGTCTGGTAAACAGACTAGGAATTGTGGGCTACGTCCTTTTCCTCAGGCTTTGCACCGAGGTTGAGATCAGATGACTCAGTCCGGACTCATTATTTTAATAGCCTACAGCTAGTTCACATAGCAGCGGGAGTCCACAAAAAAGGCATTTAATTGTTGAGACTCAAACTGGTACATTGTAACTGCAGATTATAGTATTCAGATTTAAGTGATTCAAGTAATTTATAAAGCTTTTGCACAAGCAAACTGAAAGTTAAAATACTGATATTGTAATAAAAAGTAAATAAAACATACTTTTGTACGTTAAGACCCAATTAAAGAGCATGATTTAATTTAACAAACTTAAAACAGGCAGGTGATATTTGCCAACATTACTACAGCTGTGTTTTACATTAGGAAATTAATTAAAATAGTAATTTATACTTTTTTCCACTTGCAAGTCTTGGGCTTTTCTGTATTACACCATCTATTTTCTCTTCATTCATTGTGTTAGGGTGCGTTTGTAACCTCACTTAGGCTGCATCAGAGTTTTGGGGTTGCTTTTTCTCCTTACCTAATGAAAAGCCAGCTTTTTGCAATAATGCCAGCATAGCAGATCAAACAGGGCTGAAGGAACTTCCCTGCTGTCTGCCTGAGAAGCAGTGCATTGTTAGTTATTCAGATGTCAGTCGTTTTCTTCTGCATCCTAGCAGGGTTTTGCTGGTCTCATCAGATCACTCGAGCTGGAGGTGGGAGGGCGGCTGCCAGTGAGGGATGCAAGGGAATGGTTTCCTGTTAGACTGAACAAAACTGGGGGATTTGCTGCACTCCCATATGTGCCTGGATCTGGTGCACGCTGTGAGACTAACAGGGACAAAATTTAAAAATGCAAATCAGCGTTCCCCTTTGGTATCTCACAGCTGAATAATGGGGCCTCAGGCACTATTCTCAGCTCTTAGGTACTTCCCCCTCCCCAAACTGCTAAAACAGTGATGATTATATAATGAACTGTTAACTTTGTCAGTCAAATCAGCTCCAAGCGTAGAAAAGTACATTTTTTTAAAAATATCATGTTATAGTTACTCAAAAATATCTCAAAATGAGAGTTTGTTTTTCTATTTGTGTGAAAGAGCAAACACACATGATCGTTATCTTCTTCCTTCTCCGCTTTTCTTTGTCTGTCTTCACCTGAACTTTGTTACCTTCAAGGATGAACCTTTTGTGTTGGCTATTTTATAGACGTGTGAGTCATTTGCAGAAGAGTCTGAAGAATTGGGAATGTTCAATTTGCCATTTTAGGGGGGCTGAATTGTTTGTAAGTTGCTATCATCCTTTCAAACAACTCGCGATGCCTGAGAACTTGGTTTATTAAGACCAGACTTTTCACATTCCTAACGTTAAGATTGCTGCAATTTTCCATTATAAGCTTTACCCCACCCAGTCCTCTGAATACAGATTTATAAATCAGTTTCAAAAAATGTTTCTCCATCTAAATCTTCACTTACATTTTAAGCTTGGGAGAACATATTTGAGCTGAATGCTCTTTCTCAACTGGAGAATCATGTTCTATATCGGTGTCTTCACAAATGGATTTAGTTCCTTTAAAAATCAAACTGTGAATACATTGGGAGACTTTGGTGTCTCTGATTTTGAAAGAAAAAACAGCATCTGTAGGTTTTAGGAATTAATTTATTATGCATATTATCAGTTTATTTCTGCCATATTTTTGTTGAACGGATATCCTGGATTGCTTACTGCTGGAGAAGCCAGTGCAGACATTGTATATGTGATATATTTCTGAAAGACAGGAAAATGTATTGGTTAATGTGTTTGATTAATCCTGTGTAAAATACTGAAGATTGTTTTATTTATGCAGATTGATATTAGACATCCTTAGAGTTAATAAGCATTACTTTGTGATAATATTTATTTTTAAATTCTTGCATGATGAATCTGTCTTTGGGTGTTGACTTGGATTCTCAGGAGATCTCAACACAGAATGACACAAGAATAGCAGGACATAAATGGAACATTACAAGAATAAAATATCTGCCATTTCAACTCCCTACTTCTTAAAGGAAAAAGTCCTTGAGGCATCAATAAAATGAAACAGAGTCCAACAGTAAAAGTGTGTGTCATACATACACAGATTTACTTCTCTGTAGGGCTGACTGAAAGAAATTCTTTTTACATAAACAGTTACAATAAGCTCTTCAAGAAGGAAAGAGGGTGGACCAGCAATGGAAAAAAATACGGTATTTTGGGTTAAGCACATCTGAACATAAAACATGCTACTGGAACTAGGCAGTCTGGCAGTACTGGAGCCTGTGCAGAGAGCCAGAGCAGGGCTTGTACATTACTTAGTCCTACATACGAACTGTTCTGTGAGTCAAGTCAAATTTAGAACATACAGATCCTTTCTTTTTTATTCTAGAGGCAGCTTAATTCAATTTTCTCCAAAGACATTAGTAACTCATTAAAATTTATAATTTCTGCAACTAAGAAGGCACACACAGTGTATTACTCCTGTACTTTCACTAAAGTAGAAGTTTTTATTCTGCTTTCAAAAATTTTGCATTTCATTCATGTGAAAGCTTAGAGTAGTCTAGTAAGTCATAAAATGTGAAATAACAGTATTTAAAATATTTGCATTTAGTAACTGATAGGTTAAGTTAGAGTATTACTGAAAAGATGTTATCAGTATTCTTTCATCTGAGATTGTCTTTAGTCATACTAAGAAAAATAATTCAGGGGGTTTGTTTCTATGATGCAAATTTTAAAACTGTCAGGGTGCATTTTTTAAATTATGTGGTTTAAAAAATGCTTTAAATGAAGAAGCTGCTTTACTTGTCACACTATTTATGTCTGCTAGGATTCTCTTTCCAGTCTCTAACGTTTTATGGCTGTGTGACATTATTCCTGTATATTAACAAGGGTATGAACTGAAATGTAAGGATTCATGACGTTATATTCAACGATTAATTAGGCAATAATGCATAAAGTATCTGTTGTTAGCAGCAGGCAAGGGCTGGTTTGTTCGTTAGTGGCTGCAAGCAAAGCCAAGGCTGATATATGTCCCAATAAGCCACTTAGTGAGTGCAGGGAGGAGAAATTTCTGAAATAAGAACATTACACTAAAGGCAGGGGTTTGCTGCAGCATCTTAAAAAATCTGTCCCAACTGCAAGAAGCTCTGCAAGTGTTTTATACCATCCAAATGCACCTTTACACTAAGGGCAAAGCTCTGGAATGAGTTTGATAAGAAATAAGTAGATGTCAAGGCAGAACACAGCATAATGAGCATTTCCATCAGATGTGAGGGTTATCATGACTTTTTAAACTCTCTGCATTTGTAGAAGAGGTGAAAATACCATGCCAAACTGTATCAAGTGGTTGCTGCCTTCCTCCTAATTACCTCCTTCAAGTATCTCTTTTGCTCAACTATTGCCTCTTCACTCCATGGCAATTACAGAATTTTGAAGATGCAGCTGAGTTATAGCTCCTTTCTGAAAGTCACTCATTTACTTCAAGATAGGGTGGAAAAAACTGGGAGGTGGTGTGGGAGGGGAAAGGAAAAGAGCTCGCAGTAGCATAATAGCAGTCCGCTTCTAATGTTTTGGAAATTCCTGTTGTTCTTTGGAATTTTGGTGAGCTCTAATTTTGTTCCTTTTAAACGCTGAAATGTCTTTTTTTTTATTTTAAGAACATCAGAAAGACAGCATGGGCTTCTCCTTTTGTCCCTATCATCAGTCGAGGGAATAAGTAATGAATTTTTATTATGAATGAAATGTCAAAAATAAGACTGCATCTGCCCTGTGTTACTATTCAAATGTTATCTATCCAGTGTGCATTTTTTCTGACAATTGAAAAAGAACATGACATAAAATAATTTTATTTTATAAAATTATAACATAATTTTAAACTATATAAAATAATTTTAATTTATAAAATATAAAACAGTAATTCCTGTATTTGAATTTTAAGTAAACAGCTTTTTTTGTGATGGGCTGAACATACAACACTGATGCATGTTTGTTGGGTTTTACTTTTAAATTAAATAGAATTTTAAATTAAATATTATTTCTTGAAAAGAAGATGTAGGAAAATAAGTGTAAGCATTATAAAAGAGAAGGAAAAGAGAATAAAGAAAAAAAATAGGATTAAAAAGTGCTTCTTTCCAAAGAGAAAATATTGAAATCCATATATTTAATATCATAAGCATTTAATATATTACATGTAATATAGTAAATAATTATAACACAGAAAGCTAGGGCTTGTGTTCAGTGTTTGCTATTCCTGTTAACCAAAATATGAAGTGTAATTCAGACTGATGTTTTTATATATTCCCAAAATCAAGAGAAATACAAAATTTCTTTCCACTGCTTTTTACTCTGCCTTGCATTGATTAACAGTGAGTAAACACATGCTTTACTGTAGGTAATTATATGGTTGGGATGTTTTATTTTTATTCTGTTTGAGTGGTAATAGATTATTTGGCATATCACTGTACATTAGCTCCACTTACATGTTTAGATCTGAAATTACTCAATCTACTGAATCAATTTTCCATGCTAGAAGCATAAAATATCTCCTTGGTGAATATTTTATTGTGTCTTATTGTATCTTTCAAGAACGTGTGAAGAGCAGGCAACTAAAGTAAACCCACGTAACTCTTGCTGATATTTAGCAGATTTTCTAAGGTTGCAGCCTTGAATCTACTGACACCAATGAGTGTGATTGAATGTTGTGTTTGAGTCTTTCAGTGAAGAGTCAGAAATACAATTTAAATTTTTTAAGGTATATGTACAACTTAATAACCTCTACTACATTGCCTTAAGCTGAAAATATTCAGAAAAATATGTATTACTCTATAGCTGATTTTGTGGGAGTCACAGTTTAACATCTTGAGAGAACTCGCTGAATAATGGAAATGAAAGAATTGCACGGGCAATGAATTATCCCTAAGGCTAATAATAAAAAGAAATCGGATCCTGTCCTATCTGTCTAAGATACTCATCAGTTTGTCATAAATATTTCATATTTAGGACATAGGAAACGTTTTCGATAGATGAGTCTGAACACAACTGGCACTGAGAATGAACACTGAATTCCCTTTTAAGACCTGATCTCAGTGAATGAGCACACTGAAGTCCTACGCAGATGTGAGGTGTTTCTGCCTTAAATACTGGGCTTGGAAGAGTTCTTTCCAGAAACTTAGAAATGCCTTTTAATGATCAGTTGGATCTGGTTAGTGCCTGTTGTGAAATTCAATACAGGTTTGAGAGAATAATTGGGAAGGGATTATTGTTTTGGGCTGTTTCTTCCTCACTTGTTACATTTTTTTGTAAAATTAGGAAAAAAGAAAAAAAACAAGACCTTCCAAAGGGGATTTTGTATGAATCATATAATTTAGCACTATGCAAATAGTCTGTAATCTAAATAGCGTGAAGGCATGTGGGACATCATGCATGGTTTTAATGGTTTTTTTTCACACTGATGTTTCTTCTTTGGGTTTTTCTAAAATGATAATGAAATATCTCTAAAGAAAAAGGTTTGTTGCTGGTTTCTGTGAAGCAGAAGGTCTGTAAAGAGTTGTGAAATACTTTTGTTTTCCCCACACTACAAAGAATGATATGTGAAAGTGCTCAGAGGTGTTCATCAAATTATTTAAATTAATGGATGGTCTAAAACTTATATTTTTTTTTTTTTCATGATCACATAAATAGTGTGGCAAGACATTACTGGAGATAGTGATTGCCTTTGTTTTGGCCCAGTGTTGTTCAGGTTCAACTGAGAAAAGCCTTTCATCCTTTCCAGGACACAAGATAGCCCAAGTCTGTGAACTTGTCTGTGAACAAGTACTGCTGCACCCCCCACCATTGAGATTTCACCAGATTTCTCCTTAACCCAGTCGAAGTTCAACTTGACAGTTGTCTCTTGTTTCTGGCATTCGTTAAACCACTTTGCTGCCTTTACAAGAAAAGACAAAGTAAAAATGTATGGAGGACAGACAGCTCCTGTCTTGAGGAGTCCACAGATCCTGTCCTGCTCGGGGGTGATCCCTTGAGAAGTGGATTTTCCTAATCCCTCTTCAAAGAAGAGATCTCCTGAGGTTTTAAAACACTGTAGAACTAGAAGTGCTTTTCATCCTGGCCTTTTTTTTCCTAAACACTGCTATTGTGATGACAAAGACAGCTAAAATTAGCACTCCTACCTTATTATTTCTCTTGCTACAGCATGGGCAAAGAAAAGCATAAACATCTTGAGGCAAAAGTGGGAAAAGATTGAGGGGACAAAACAAATACAGCAAAGACCTTGGTCTGGTGGATGTAAAGAATAGCAAGAGAATTAATGTGTGTCTTTCATGTATGTAATTTAGGAGGTAGCAAGCTACTGTGTGCCCCATCTATCAAGTAAATCTGACCACTATTTTGTCAGAATATAATACTACCACTAGACAGCACAAATTTTTATTAGAGCACCATGGAATTTTTTTTTTCCCTCCTCTTTCCAGTCAATCTTGAAGTTGAGCAAGTGTCAGGCTGAGGAGCAGTCTGCTAAGATACAAGTGATGGAAGCTCAGCTCGTTCTCATGTTTTCATAAAGATAACAGGTTTTCTCAGGGCAGATTAGCCAAATTAGGCAAACATAAATATAACCTGGATGCTACTATGAATGCTTTTTTCATAATTATCTGGTAATGAGAAAAGGTCAGAACTAATTTTCTTCTGCTATCTTTCCCCATTTTGGGCTAGTACTAGTTGGCAGTGGTGTGGCACAGGACAGGGTGTATTTGTTACCATCAGGTAGTGCTGTACACTTTTTGAAAGCTTGTGTGCAGCTGGACAGTGTTGCAGAGCAATCCCGGGCTTGAGTCTCTATATGGTATAATCTGCTTGTTATGCAAGCCCAGAATAATCCCACTCCCTTCTCTTGCCTGTGCACGCGCTAACTGGAGAACAGTAGACTCATGATTTGTGACACATCTTCTGTTGGTATGTGTTTTAGAGACTAGATCATGAAGAAATCAGATGTAGCAAATTCATGGTCAAATACAACCGGGTAGCTGTGATGCACCTTCTTCACTGTCAGTGTGAATGTGGACATGGAACCAGAGCTGGCCCAAGCAGCTGACTTCCTGCATCAGTAAGATTTAGCAGTGAGGAAGAGGAGGAAAGGGTGCTTGTGATGGGAGCTATTAGGAATATACATGGTGAAGAGTAACCTGGGTTCTTTTTTCCCTTTTCAGTTTACCTGCAGCTCGTTTTTATAACCCTTACCCTCAGTCTGAGTCCAGAGCTCCTACACTGCCTTAGCATTGTGTGTAGCATAGGTTTTATGATAAACTAACTCGGGCATCATCATTTGAGTCATACTGGGGCATGATCGTGAAGCAGTGCATGCTAGCAGCACAACGAAATCTCTAAGACTGTGTTCTGCTTATTCTTGACCCCAAAGCTTTTGGGGATGACAAGTCCTAGAAATACTGGAAAAAGTTTGATTTGAAAGTGTGTTTTTTGTTTTTGTTTTTGGTTTTTTAATTTGCACATAGTCTCTGCTTTTGTGACTTTTCTGTGCTGGTAACAAGAGCTAACGCTGTTTGTATTATATTGCCACCTATATGAAAGGTTGTGCAACACTTTCCATTATAAGACTGTTTCAGTTGCTTATGTTGCCAACAGTCATCTGTTTGGGCTGAAATTTTCCATGCTGGGTGTCTCCTTCAGGCTGAATTTCTTGGGAAAGTTTCAATAAAAATACTTGAACCATTCCAGGGAATGAGAAGAGGGGGGGAAAGTATATTTTGCTTATGTTTATTAAAGTTGCTGCAAGCACTTGATTCAGAAATCACTGCACCTATGTGTTTTGGAGCAGGGAGTTGAATAATTAAGAAGGTTGAAAGAGTGAGGAAAGAAAAAATGGGTGTAGAAGAGATTGCTTTAGAAAGAGTTTGCTCCTGCCTGATGTTATAACTGTTGGCAAGGAAGCACACAAACCCCATGCTTTTCAAAACAGGTTCAGTGAATGGCTTGGAGCTGAATGATCCTCCTTGTTTCTGTGCACCTATGTGATGTATTGGTTTGAGGCAGAGAGGATTATGAGGTGTAAACAAAATTGTATGCAACAGAAAAGGTGACTGAAATGTGCACAGTGGTGAAACTAGAGGGCCAGGGTTATGTAGAGAGTAATTTGGAAACAGCAGAGGTAGCTTTACCTAGCAGAGAGAGCGATCGGAAGATGGTGAGACAGACTATCAAGAAGAGGGGATTTAACCTAAGTGGTCTTACAGCAGCCTTTTTGAGTTACAGTTCATTTCCTGTTTCCCAGACATCTTGTGCATTTAAATGAGGCAGGGAAAATTGTATGCAGGCATGTAATTTAGAGGCCAGTATTCAACCCTAATTCCAGCATGTTTCATTTGTGAACACTGGATGTTGCAACCATAATGGACTTCCAACATGAAAATTAAAGACCTAGTTGGAAAGGTCATTCTATATCCATCATTACAATGCTTATATTTTAAGCTTTGAAGAACACTGCCATAGTCAGACGCATGTATAATACTGCATTTCAGTTAAATTACTGAAAAATGCTTTATTTTAATCCATTTAGACAAGTTTCATTTTCAAACCTACAACACTGCCAGTGCTTCAGCAGACATGCATGGGACTATTTGGGTCTGGAAAGGTTAATTCCATATGTCAGATACTGGAAATGGAATTTCTCTATAGATTCCGCCTTCCATTTCTCTCAGGTCCACAGTGTAGACAACAGATTACATTTTGGAATATTCTTTGTATGCTTAGCCCAAATGGAAACGAGTTAAGAGGACAGGGAAGAGTTTCAGTTATAACTTCACATTTTCCTGATTTTTATGGACTTCAACCGGAGTGGTTATAACTCAATATTATTTTAACATTGTTATTTGTGGCTGAGTTTTACTAAAGAGCAACTTTCATGCTGCTGCTTTTAATATCTCACAGTTGAAGTTATCTTCCAAGTTTTCAAGGATTTATAATGTTACCATAACATTTTCTTAAGGAATAAGGCTTCCCATCCAGAAGCAAGCATACATCATAGTACAGATTGCAGAAATAGTGAATTAGGCATTTCCTAGTTAGAGGAAAGCAAATGTGTACTGAATGACCACTTTATTAAGATCCTTTTACTTATATATTCTTGAGTTAAATTTAGACTTCCATTTGAGGGCTGTTTTGTCAATATCATCTGCACCCTTGGTTGAAGAAGAGAAATTTAATGCTCCACTGTTATTATGGATATCTGCATTTAAAATATTAACTTCATAAAAATGCCATATCTGGGCTTGACATGATGTATTGTTGTCTCAGTTCAGAGAAGATAAGCTGTCATGTCACATACCTGTTTATTAATGCCTGTGTGTTGATGTTACTTATCATGGCAAAGACCCACTTATTAATGGCATCATGGTATGGAGAGACAGGATGCATCTTTATTGCTCTAATAGTTCCTAAAATGTTATGCCACAGTGCTTTGAGACTGGTCAAACAAAAGCCTGGATGTAACTTAACTTTTTATTCTCTATCATGTGTTATGCATATTGTTTTAACTGGCAGGCATAGTTTGTACTTCAGCCTCATGGACAGAGGGCTGTACTGACAAGGTGATTTACTTTAGCCTGTCTTAGGAATCCTTCAAGATACCTTTAATTATTAATGCACATCCCTATGTACTGGAGGAGAAGGACAGAGGATTAAAATGTCTCTTGAATGCTAAGCTGTGAAGTCTGGCTTGCAGAGATCTTGTTTTGGGGGTACCCCAGTCTTTTCAAGTGAGAGTTACTGCAGGTGCCAGCAGCAATGCTTTGAATGTCAGCATAAAGCAGCATCAGACCTTCTGGTGTAACTCTTTGTGTACACTTGGAATAAAAGTGCTCTTTTTCAGTTCAGTTGTTCCTTTTCGAAAGTAATCAGAATCAAAGTGAAAGAAGCACTTTTTATTCCAGAAGAGATATCCCACGCAAAAACGTTGCACTGCTGGAATGGCAGCACTACTGGTGCACAACTTGCATCATGCTGGTGGGATTCCCTCTCAGCCCCCCACAGAGATGAACCTTGAGTTGCATTAGGCCTTCAGCAGCCTGTACAGAGCTCTACAGAGAAATCTCATTCGGTTTTCAAGAGCTGGGAACTTCAGTTTGAGGAATTGCAATTTAATTAGACATCTTTTATGCCAGGCAACGTTGTCTAAAACGCTTAGTAAAAGGATGTGATTATCCTATTGAAAATTATGTACCTACACAAAGTAATTAATTCTATCCCTTTGACCTTCAGATTGAAGGTCATTTGCTGCTAACATTTTTCTCAGCTACTTTTTCAGAGACTGATTGAATGTAGTTACTGTATAGGACTGAGTACAATCATTATATTATTGTTTGTAATGCTGAGCTCTGGTAGGAGTTTAAAAAACTTGTGTGTTTGCACATGATGCAAGTATCTAATATAAGTTTTATTGAAATCAGAAGGAAATGGCCCAGATGTTGAACACATAAAGCTATTGATGGAGAAGTTTGTATTCTGTAAATTTGTGTGTTGCAGAGGAACTTGTCATGGCTGAGTTTGAAACTCCATGGGGTCACTGAGGGCAAAAAATACTTTACCTAAAGCTTGCTGGTGGACAGTGGTTCAAAGTTCTCATCCTCCCTGTTGTCCTTGTTCTAGATTTATGACTGATGCAGCTCGACGTGAGCAGGAGTCTTTGAAGAAAAAGATTCAGCCAAAGCTCTCTTTGACTTTGTCAAGCACAGTGTCCCGTGGGAATGTATCTACTCCACCTCGCCACAGCAGTGGAAGCCTTACTCCTCCAGTCACCCCTCCAATCACTCCCTCCTCTTCATTTCGCAGTAGTACTCCTACAGGTAAGCACCTGCTCTTTAATTCTTCCCTAATAAAGGAAGCAGTTTTGCTATGTGGCATTTGGAGAAAAGGAGACTGAGGCATTGGTAAGAAATGCCCCAAAAAACAGAAGAGAAAAGCTTTGCGCTCTTTTACATTTGATCTGCAGTCCCTAAAATGTGATTGGGCATTTGTTTCCAAATTCTTTGCTAAAGCAGAGAAGGGTGCTAACTTTAAATTTTGCAGCTGAAATTATTATGTGAAGAAACTCACCTTACCAGAAATGCCAAATGTGCAAAAGATTCCTTATGTGTCAGTAGGAGAGCTCTGCCTATAGTACAATGTCAGTTAAAGATTTTAAAAAGTGGTCAGTATCTTCCCCTTCATCTACCCTGCCTCCTCCCTTTTTCTTTTTTTTTGGGGGGAGGGAAAGTGGAATTCATAGTAAGTGGTCAGGCAGGAATGTTCTGCTGCTGTCATCATATAGAAATTGCTTTCATTAGAAAACTGTGTTCATGAAAAGAAATCTTTAAAAAAGGGATCTATGTTTTCTTCAAAAGCTAATATTCCAGTGGTTTTCCAGGATATAAAAGTCTGGGGATTTTTTTTTGCACTGATTCGAGTAACTGAAAATTGCTTTCTATCCTGAACCAGATCTTGGACTAAGTCAGTCTGATTTATTTTAGGTAGAGATTCTGTCAGCTAATTCTGGTACACTTCAGATTAAACACCAATATTTTCTTCTGAAAAGCTAAATGTACATAGTAGGGCTATTCTCTTCTGTAATAAATAGGTTCAATATATTCTCCTTAGCAGGAAATCACATGAGCATCACTGCTCTGAAAAACTGTTACGCCACATGTTTTTTATATAGGCTATTTCATGTCTTATTTTTAATGATTAAATGGAAAAGTTGTAGCAGCCCTTGAGATGTTCTGTCTGCAAGTTGTAAAATGAAGCGATTATTCAGTATGTCCCTGGTTATAAAAAAGAGAAGCACATTGAGAAAAGCTAAATGAGAAAGTCATAATGTGATTCAGAATTTTAGATTTTCTTAATTATCTCCTGTTTGAAACAAACTGGTTCATTTCCTTGACATGCTGCAGATGACAAGGAGTTTCTTCTTTCTTTTGCTTACTTTTTGTACAGCTCCTCCTGAGAAGGCTAATTCATGAGGTGGTCAGGTAGTATAACTTTGCACATCCGTCAGCAGTATTGGCTAGTGATGTACTCTTTGAAACATGTTCCATCAAATACTAAAGAAAAAAATCAGCATCTGTCTACCAAAATACTTTTATTATTTATATATTTTTCCAAACTTTTAAAGCTAGTCAGAATGTTGTTTTACCTGCAGTTAAGAGAATCAGCTTGTTATGGCTGCATTTCTGCAAGTCCTACCTGCCAGGTTATAAATAATACCAGCTTCCACTTTCTGCACCCTCTGTTCCAAGTTCCTTTTGGACTCCTGTTCCAAAGCTAGGGCTTGCAACATCCTACTAGCAAAAAACACATTCTTTCTTTAAGACTTCTTTTAAAATTTACCATTAACTGCATTGCATTTCAGCAGCCTCAGCCCAGAATTTCCTTTTTTCTCTTCTCAAATTTTTTCTCAATCTAAAGTAAGCATTGAGCTTTTTCTGATAACTGCAGATTTTTCCCCAGTGTTTACTTGGTGTAGGATTTTTTCTCACTTAGATGACATGCTCAGAGTCATGTCATGGCTGAGTTTCTGTGAGTGCAGTGCCTGGAAAGGCAGCCCAGTAGGGGTAGCAGACTAACTTTAGATATGCAGTTCACTTCTCTTCTATTGGCCATTGCAAATCTCCTTCCCTCAAATGCAAGTATATATGGCAGTTGACTAGCAAGGTGATGTAACCAAGGGTAATTAGGCAAGATCTGTTTCAGGGAAACAATTTAGAGTATGTAAATTGTCCTACATTTCAGCCTCACAGTGCCTACACAGCTTTCAAGCCCTACAGGCATACCCTCCACTGCATCCAGTGAGAATGAAGAGTATTACTGTATTCCTTCCATGCAGTTCTGTTTGATTTGTACTCTGAGAAAACTCTTGTTAATTCATCTTTGAATGCAGGTAAATGCGTATGTTGTGGTAACTTGAGAAAACCAAGAGGCTATTTTCCCTTAGGTTGCCTTTTGCCCTTTATTTTTTAGGGTCCAAGTATAATCCTTGTCTTCATCCTCCTTTAGACCTATACTTTGTCAAAAATCAAGTGAGACTGCTTTTACCCAGTTCATTCATGAAATTCTCAGAATGGCTGTTTCCCTTTTATTATCTCAGTTGTTGGATAGTTCGTGAGGGCTCAGCAGTGTGCCTGGCATTACTGTCACTGCACAAGGTGGTGCCACTTCAGATGCCAGAGCAAACTCCTGCCCTACAGGCTGATGAGGTGACATACAAAGACACACGCTCCTCAGCAGAGAGTGTCTTGTGTCAATTGTGGCTTCTTGTCATTCTTGTTCAACGCAGAAAGAGAAACCCACGCTAATCTGTCGAGTCCCCCTTTCCATGTACTGTCCTCCCTTTCACTATGCTGCTCCTCTTGGCTTTCCCTGGGGTGTTAGTCTTGGCTTGGGTGAAGCCAGGAGCTGCCTGGATCCCGGTGATGTTTGTGCATGTCCTCACGGCCACGTCTCGCCACTTCCCTATGGTTTTAAGCTGGCGCTGTAAGTTTTCAGCAAACTGCAATTTCATATCATGATCTCTCATCTACGTATTGACCAGACTCAAGCTCACTTTGCTTGTGAAACTTGATAAGAAGCGCTTCAAGGTATTTTGGCTGCAGAGAGTGTTTGTTAAGTTTTACAGTAAAAATCTGTTCCAAAAGACTGTGGGGGCCTGGTTCTCAGACAGAGCTGAGCAGCGTCCGGACTGACACATGGCAATGCTGCGAATGTTGCATGTGCACATGAAAGCACCTCCTGCTTCTTGGTACAGGAGATTATTCACAGAGAAGCAGAAATATTCAGCAAAGCAGTGTGCTCATTAAGGCTCTTCTCAGGTAATGAGGTAGACAGCTATTTATCTTCAGATTCCATCTGTGCTAGTCCCCTGAAATGGCCTGTTGGTGATTTTGGTGGGAAAAGCAGAAACGCAATGGTTAATTTTCTATACCTCCCCTCTGTTCCCTCAGGGTGGCTGGCATATGCTCTCTGCTTACATTTGGCTTTTTGTTCCTTCTCCTGTAACAAGTTTTCTCTTCTCCTTAAGACCTACATCCTCTAATGGTTGCAGAAAGTTCACTTTAAAAATTTGCTCCAGTTTTTATTTTAACAATAGTGTCTCCCAGGAGACTTTGTTTAGTAAGGCTTAAATGGTCTTGTTAGAGTTCACAGGCAGGATTTAGCAGAAGAAATGGCTTCCATCAGGAATAAAGACTCCTTAGGGTGATAGGGAAATAGAGCAAAGTAGCACCAGCACTCAGCTTATTTTGGAAAGATGTTAGCAGTCTGCAAATACTGAAATATCTCTTTATTTAAGGAGCACTCAATTAAGTCACAAAATCTTATGTTGCTTTTATTTTTTAAAGTCAATTTTAAGCCCACAAAACGAATGAAGTCTAGTTATGGATAAAAATGGGGCTGGCATTGCGTCCCTAACATACGTTGTTAATTTTTTGAATATTTTCATACATCTGTGTGGCTCACAGATGAAATTTCCACCCCTAACTTCCTGGCTTTTGAGTGTAAGTCAGAACATTGACATTCCTTTGGAAGCTATGATATCTCTTCATACTGAAAAGCTTTAAAGGAGACCCAGTGATATTAACTTGTTGGGAATTAATTATTAAAATAACTTGTTTTGAATTTTAGTTAGAAAAGTAATTCATAGTGATTGATGAATCTCAGACTAAAAAAAAAAGTTAAAAATAAAGCCACTTCTGCATTGAAGAAATGCCAAAAAGCAAAAATCATCTGAAACCACTGTTTTGTGTTTATTTATTACTTTCCTTTATATTTATGAGCTTTA
>VWZN01020581.1:471-51569 GCA_013396955.1 Regulus satrapa | reverse complement strand
AAAAAAAAAAAAAATCCAGGCCTGGAATAGTAAATTTCAGCCCGGAGTGAATTTTTGGCCTTCCTATAAATCCTAAAGCAAGAGTTTAATACCACCAACTGGCTTTTTAATAGTTCGACCCTAAGCCTTGTGCCCTCCCAGCCTTCCCTGAAAAAAAAGAAAAAAGAAGAAAAAAAAAAGAAGAAAAGCTGGAGTACTTGAAAACCTCATACTTAGCATTTCATTTTGCTCTGAAGAAGCTGGCTCTCAGACATCCTTTCCTGTTTATTTTTTATTTTAATAGATTACAAGTTATAACATTTATGCAGTTTTAATAGGTTTATAGACCTATTTACTGCCTGATCATTTGGGGCAGTGGATGGCAGCCAGTCCTGGCACGAAGTGTTGAGGATGCTGTGGTTGCCTGGAACAGCTGTGGCCATTTCTCAGCCCTTCCACTTGGGAAGGAGATGAAAGAGTGCAGTTTTCATGGGTGGTCATAGGCTGACCCCATGAGAGAATTGGCAAGTCCCATTTTGATTTACAGCTGTCATTTGAGTAGGTGACTAACTATTGGTTTGTCTTATTAATTAGGATAAATGCCTTTCTAGGGAGTCATATTTGTTCAGTCATTTTTGATTGATTGCATTTGAAAGTTTTTGCCTTTCATAAATATGTCGTACTTCCTTGGAATTTCCACCAGTCCAGTCTCCAGTATTTATGAATGTGGCTCCATTTTCTACCCACAGAAAATACCTAGCTTTTCAATATTTTTTTTTCTCTCTCTGGTAAAACTTGAAAGTAATAAATCATTTTAATCTGGAGTAAAAAAAAAAAAATTTGTTTTAGGATTTGCCTTAACCTTTAAGAAGTCTAAAATCTAAAGTGTTATATTTTAATCAAATATGCATAAAAATTCAGCAAAGTAATGTTATGAGAATTGAAAAAAAATATTACTGAGGCTATCAGATTATTACTGTTGATGTAGAAATTACTGCATTTACCATCTGAGGATACTACCTGAATGATGCTTTAGTAGACTTATAATAAACGAGTGGTTTTGTAGATATATAGAGCATATTCTAGAACTGAAATCAAGATTGCTTTATAGCTTTGTCAGTAGTCCTAAAGCTGAGCTATTTCAGTCAAAACACACTATATGAAATGGGACAATTTTTGTCTAATAAATCATGCTAGTGGTGAAACATGACTTAATAAACTAATATAATATGTCATTCTGTAACAGAGAGTGAAATTCAATTAATTTTTAATCAAAAGGAAAAAAAAATCAGTCTTCCCCTAGTGTCTTATTTTCAGAGCCTGGTGTAATTAAGAGTACTTTTTATACCTAGGGTGATTGCATTCTTGAATGTTTGCAATAATTTTAGATATGTTTGTGTTTGATTCAGATTTAGGTTACTAAATTAAAGGTAATCATATCCCATTTACATCATAAGGAATATCTTCTAAGACTGAATATTTTCTAAAAGGTACATATAAATTTTTACTGAATCAAATTAATAAGTTCTAAAAACTCTGACTATTAGTATCTTCTCTGATGCAGATGAATTTTGTTCAGGACTCAAATGCTACTACTGGCAAACCAGTGACCAAAAAATTGCAGCTTCCTTCTGCGTTACCAAATGTTCATGCAGCTGATGAAATAATTTAAAGCAGCATTGTTCCCTCTATGGGTGATTAATTTACAGGAGAATAAAGTCTGCATATTAAAACAAAGGAGTTCCTTTCTCTACCTACCAAAGGCAGCTGGGACTCAAAAACTGTTCTGTAAGCATCCACCTTTCTTCTAGTCCATTAAAGATCTGTCTGTTGAGGAAACTTTGATTTTGGGAAGAAAAACACTGTGTGGCACTTAGTGACTTTTCCCAATAAACCTGGTTATCTCATGTACTGTTATCTCAATGACATGAGATATCATTCCTGTAATTCTGCTGTATAGCATTTGCCTTCATGGATAACTCATAAAGGAATCCCAAGGGCCTCTTCTTGAATCTGTTCCCTTTTCTTTTCCAAGAATGCAAAAGCTGAAAGAAAACCACCCATTGTTTGCTAGTAATAGCAACCAAAACCACAATAGTAACCAGGCTTTGGAATTGGGCATTGAAATAGAGTAACAGGCATATGCTGGAAACTAATATGGCTTAGATTCTAAATGTGTGTTTAATTTTTTTTACTTTAAGTTGTTGAAAAAATGCGTTGTTGTAATGTAAAAGCTCATTCCTCTTCATAGGTATCAAAGCAGCTAACATTTCAGTAGAGTTTCCATATGTCAGGCTTTCAACAATGAAGTAATCATATGGCACAGACAGCTGTTGCACAGAATGCTGGAACAGCACATTAAACAGAATCCAGCAAGAAAGAGATCTGCTCAGCTGAACTACTTTGCAAGTTTAGAGTGAACAGCAGAAATGTAAAGTAACAGGGGTGTTTCCCCCACAAATTAATTGAAGACTTACAGGAGGAGGACTTAGGTGCTCAAAACTTTTTATGCTGATGGATATGCTATTAATACATAGCTGAATTTGTTGCAGATTTGCTATTTATAGCAGAATCCGTTTGGCTGCTGTCAGCAGGTGGCATTTCTGAATTCCATGTTAGGTTGAATCAGAATAGACTATGAAATATTAAATCTGCTGTACAGCTGATAATCTGCTACAGCTCTCTCTTTGGACAGTGAAGGTTTACTCAATATTGCTTCAGCTAGAGAGATACTGCTCTTTTGTGGTGGGCTGGTTTTTTTTAAGCAAAGTGCACAGCAAAATGTTCCTTGATTAGATCTTAAGGGAGCTTGAAATTAGACTTTGGGAGGACAAATGAGTGGAAACAAGTACACATTTGATAGCATTTTGAAAATCACGCTACAAATTCAGGTCACGTGCGCTTCAAGCACATGATTAATGTTTAGCACCTAATACTAAGGAAGTAAATGCTGCCTGACTTGGAGCACATAACAAGTGTTTTGTCAGACTGGAATGGAGTATTCACTACTTGCAGAGTTGCAAGCTCAAGAATTTATGTAGTCACAAAAACTCAGCTTTAGCCATTCACTTCAAAAAGTCTTCACCTGTGTTAGGATACTGTAAATGCTTGACTTTAATTATTGCACTTTATGTTAAAGTAGCCTAGTATCATGCAGATGTAATTGAAAAAATATTGAAAAGTTGGAATATTAAATCAAATCCCAGGGCTGTTGTATTAAATTGTTGCTGAGAAGTGGGGCGAGTGTTACATTTTTGTGTGTTTGACTTACGGGGTGTCCAGCATAGTAAAGCATGAATCAACCAAGCTCTGTTGCAGCTTGAAAAAACAGACTTTCCGATGTCTGAGGAACTATCTCATTACTTGTTCAGAACTTTCTACTTGTTTAATTGCCTGTTCAGAGACTGAAGAACTTTTATGCTATGTTTTTATTAAAAATTAGATATATGGTCTCACTCTTGGATAAACACTATGGGCAAATAAGTAAGCCATACTTCACGAAATGATGACCAAATTCATTTCTGCAGCATAATGAATGTTTGAATACATTTGATTTTTCAGACCTGCAAGCTATGAAAAAATCTACGTTGAAATATCTTGTGGAAACTGAATTGTGGTCCCTGACAAAATTTTCTTCTGAGGTGCTTCACTGTTGCCAGATTTTCACATTTCTGAGTAAATGACAGAAGAGAACTTTCTTTATTGGAGCCAAAATGATTCCATCTAATTGGGGCCATCCAGGTTTGGGGCCATATATTAATCCTGCACACTAACTAATATTGTACATATAATCGCCCAGCATTTATCAGTCTGAAGCACCTATTCTAACAGAGCCTTGTGGTTGTTCTTGTAAAAAATAATGAAAAAAATAATAAATGACATTGTGCAAAACAGTTGATCAACGTATGATTTAAGTATAGTATATGTGTGTGCTTAGATATGGTATGAGATTTTAATATGAGCTTTTGGCTGAGGTCATGACTGAGCATGAATAATAAGAGAAATCTGTAGTAGTTTCTAGTTACTACCTCAAGGAATACAGCTATAACAGAAGGTTTCTAATAACAGTGAGAAATATTAAGTAGAAGTGCAACTATTTCCTATAGGGGTTTTCTTAGAAAAGGTGGAATTTATTCCCACGGCTAAAAGATTTTTTTTTTCAGAGCTAGATGTCACATCCCAATTTTAGGGAGCTGGGCTGTAAACCTGTACATATTTATCTCTTTCTTCAGTAATTCAAAGTGAAAAATGTTCAAGAGTTCATCACTGTGCTTGGCTAAGTGCTTCAGAAATTGATTTTTTTGTTTATTTGTTCTTTTCTTTCCTAACAGTCGTCAGTTGTCAGGTGAGTGTCTGGCTTCCTTAGAGAGACAAGACTGTTTATTAACCTGGTTACTCAGTGACTAGACCAAACCAAAAGAATTATATTCCCAGAACATACTGAGATTTAGGCTTGGGGTGTCTGCAGAGCAGAGATAATTCCACATTGTAGGCACAGCAACAGTGTTGTCATGTCTTGGACTAACTTGTAACTCCAAGTCAAACAGCTTGAAATTATCCTGAAGACCAAGACCTTAACTTGGTCAAACCTGCATGTTTTTTGACCTCTTGCTGAGCAATTACCTGGGTACCTGCTCTGCAGTTTGTCTGAACCCTAAAAGGAGGAAGGATGGGAGTAGCCCACTTTGATGGCTCTGTCTCTTACAGGGGAGGCTCTGGTGTCTTTTTTTATCTCCCAGGTAAAACCAGAGTCATAAGGGCTCTCAAACCCCAGCCCTGTTTGCCTTGCAGAAGTGATCTGGTTTGTTTTACTGTTGTGTTTGGGACCCCTCAAAGCCCACCTCTTTCAGTGCACATGGACCAGGTGAATGAGGAGTGTTGGTTAAGGCTGCAAGGACTACAGGACTGCAAGTCCACGAGTACAGTTCTTTCACAGTTCTGTAGCTTTGGGGTACAGATCCTGGAGGATTTCTGTGGGCTGTGCAAGACAAGCTGACGTGACCCGTGAGTCTTAATTTTTCAGAGGTTTGGTATTTCCACTGATCCAAGCCTGTAAACTTGTGAAGATGGAGCAAAATTATGGAGATTATCCTGGAACTAATCCTTTCTATGGTTTGCACAAAGACATGTGCTATGATAACCTTCCCTGCTTAGTCCTTTGTTTAACTCCATCCTAAACTAATGTATAACTTAAGTACAAAAAAGCCTATACTATATTCACAAAATGATATTTTTTGAAAGTGGTGCTTCTAACCATTTAAATTGCTTTAAAGTTAAAATTTTAAATCGTATATAGAAGAAAGTAAGACTAATATGAAAATAACCAAGGGGGAAAAGAGGGCTTTGCTATGAGGGGAAATATATGTTGATTTTTTTTAAAAATCATTATTCCTCTCAGCTTTTTGCTACATTTCTGTTTTTCTTCATTTTCCCTCTTTATTGGGTGCATTTTCATTATAGTTCTGTTAAATTTCCATTTGCTCTTTAACTTGAAAGTGAAAATGTCTTGAGCCCAGTTTACTATGAAAATATATTCTGGGAAGATTAGGTCCATTGTCAGATTTTGTGTTCTCTAGTAGAATTCTGAATCTTATCAGAGGAAAAGGCATACAAAAATTTAACACTGCCTTTTATTTCATCTCATTCACTACAGGAAGCTTTACAAGTAATCTCCTGCGTGTTGTACTTCATCTTCCCAGCCCCTTCAGAGCATTCTTGTTTGATACAGGCATAAATTGCACCAGCAATTGTAAAGCTACTGTGCTGTAGAATTGTATTTTAATTGCACATACCTGTAATTAATTGTAGGGGAATTTTCACAGTAGTCTCCCCAAGGAACAATTTAATTGAAAAGTTACCGAGTTGTCTAGACTACAGCAACTCATAAAATCATCACTAGTTTTGGAGTTTGAGCTACAAAGCAGTAATAGAAACATGGCTTGTAGATTTAAAGTACTTCCAAGCACAGGAACTGTTTTATAATCCCCATCGTAGTAGTCTAGCCCAGCAAACCATTTTTAACAGGGTCAAGAACAAAAAATGTACAATAAGCTTAAAAGTAAAGATTATCTCTGTGTTAATTTGTGATAGGATAGGGATTTTTGTGTACAAGCACACTCGCCACACATAGACCTGTCTTCCTCCAAATGTGTAAAAAACACACATTTTGTAGAGAGCGCATTGTGTCTGCCTTTCACAGCTTGTGGCATAACTGGTCTAACATAGGAATAGTGTGACACTCAAAAAGTTACTTCAGTAGTTCTGGGTAACAATGACGGCATTCATGTTTGTGTGTTTATACTGCAAGGGCCAATTGGTGGACGGATTTTTTTTTTATACATTTACTATGTAGCTTTGTAAGTAATCTACTAATTATCTTGAAAATTCCTAGCTGAATTTTTCCTCCAAGTTAGAAGCAGTAGTGGCCACACTACTGGAGCTTTTAGGTGTTTATTTCGATTGTGTATGTGTGTGTATATACATATACAAATATGTATATTACACTGCAACATTAAATGGGATTTATCTGTACCACTGTAGTGCCTCAAGGACTGAAAAAATCACTGCATGTCCACCGGTACTGTATGTCTGCACACTGACAGCACTGTTATGGCTTAGCAGGAAAAAAACCCTCACACTCGTTTAGGCAGCACTCAGTGTACTGAAGATGATGAAACTTAAGCAAATGTTTGAGTTTTCCTTGCATTATGGCCAAAGCAAATCAGAAGTAATAAAAAACAAGGACTAACATACCATTTCATACTCGATAACTTATAACCCAGAGAGGTTTATTTCACAGAGGAAATGGTGTATTATGAGTTATGTTAGCCAGTACAAGATCCTCAAAATTATGTAACATTTTAGAGAAAGCAGGGTTCTTTGTAGCTTTTGTGTATTTCCAAGTGAACCATGAAACCTTTGCTGACCCCTAAAACCACAAGATCTCTTGTCTTTTTAGTACTTGCGGCCTGACAGGTGGAAGACACCTCCCTAATTCTTGCTGAAGATGAAGGTTGGTGCTTTGTCCTTGCTAGTTTAGTCTCTCTCTTGAAAGGTTTTTCCATGTATAGTCAGACAGTGCCATTGACAGCAATTTCTGTGCACTTCTGCCTCTAATGTCAAAGGATACAGACACCAAGGAGCAGCGGAAAATAGCAATCTGAAAAGTACTTTGATTTCAGCCCAGTGATATGTCACCTGAAACAACACACACCTGCTAACGTACATTTTGTAGACCTGATCGAAACCATGATAGCCTCAAAGAAAGGCTTGTGACAGCACAAGAGGCGCAGCACACGTTTTATTTTATCAGAATCTTTGTCTTTAAAAATGAGAGAGGAGACATGACTCCCCACTAAATGTCTTCTTAAGCTTGGATTAATTTATTTTTGAGAAACACAAAATAAGATTAATAAAAAGCATAACAGATCGTCCCTGTAGATTTTTTTGTGTAGTTAAAATGACAAAAGCCTTGATTCTTGCTCAGTAGCTCAGTGGATAGCCATTTTAGCCCTTACTGGTAATTCCGAGTCTTAGGGCTAGCTCTCGAATCATGTTGATGGTGTTTCTTAAGTCCAGATGATCAGAGCTTCAAAATGAGGCAGAGAGAAAAGGTCAGTGTATATAATCATGCAGATTAAATCCTCCCAGCCCTTCAGTGCATTGAAGTGGAGAATCTGCCATTGCCACCCTTGTTGCTGGTCAGGGATTTGCAGCCCTCTAGGGCCTGATAAACATGACATCTCATCAGGCTAAAGCTGCTGAAATAGCACTGAGTTGTCTTGCACTTCTGCAGCTCCTCCGCACCCTGCTCCTCCGTGCGCTGAGCCGGGGCTGGCGTGCATTCATGCTTGCGGCCCATTCATCCAGGTGGGCTGAGGAGCCCCAGGAGCACCTTGGAAACCCCTGCCTAGCCAGGTCCTGCTGAAATCAGCAGCACTCCTGGTGTGGTGATAGCAATGCCTCGGGGGGAGCCTGGTGGTAGCATCCCTGCAGGATTTGCACGCAGGGCTTGAAGGCAAAGGCACGGCGGTCGGGGCGGGGAGGGACTTGTGTGCATTAGCAGTTTTATGACCTGCATTGTAAGTGGCTGGATGGCTTTTGTGCAGCTGTAAAGCATGTATAAAACATGTCTCAAATGTATTTTCATAGCTTCATAAAGTGTAGTTCATTTATGTAGGTACTTTTTATTGTAATCCTTTATCTTTAACATGGAACTGTTTCCTGGTACCGTTTCTATTTTTCCTTCTCTTTTTTTTTATAAAATGGGGTAAAGAAGAGAAAAGGAAAACTGTTATATGCATCAGGAGAGCCCTTAAGTACAGTGCCCTGAACTTGTATTTTTGTATTTCTAACCTCGGAATGCAGGCCTAGCAACTAAAAAGCCAAAATAACATTAATTATGACTGTTCTTCGCTGTGGTTTTTGGAGTATAAGTTTGGAACAGATGTTTGAGGGGAGAGAAGGGGGGGAGGATGGATGGATGGTTTCTTTTTCTCAGCCCCAACTGGTTTTAATTCTTCTTTGAACATTTTGAGAATATCTTTAAACATTTGCCAGAGTTCAATTAACATCCTGTGACTAAAGGTGGAAAATGTCCTACTTGTTTTTCTTCAAATATATACCTGCTCTTGCTTCTCATGCCAAAGCCAGAAAAAGAAAGGATTCCAGCTGGCATAGGGTTTATTACTGTTACATTACTTTGCAGGTTAAGCCTCAAATTGGGAGGGGTCTTCTGGCTTGATTTATTTATTTACTTTTTTATTTTCATGATTTTTAAAAAGTGCCATGTAAAACACTGCCATTTAATTACAGGAAGGTTATGTTCTTTTTTGGTGAGTGTTTAACAGCTTATTCTTGTTTACATGAAGTTGTAGAAATCTAGTTTTAAAATATGTTTAAAGTAGAGATTGTGTTCTTGGGTTTATCATGTTTTTCCTGTACTATGTATAAACACAAGATTGTACATTATTGAAAGCCCTTTTTTGTGGAAAACAGGATTGGGGGGAAAAGTTTATATAAGAATGCAAAATAACTTCCCGAGACTATTGGCGCAGTGTGACCATAAAACCTCAACAGCACATTGTGCAGTGACATTATAACAATTTGCTTTAGCACCTCAGCAGCGTTCTCAGAAAGCCCTGCTCTACAAAACACATGCCGTGGTATCAGTTGACTGGTTTTTTCCAGAATCAGTTCTTTACATGCATGTTTTTGTGATTAGTTGCTGTTCCACAAGTAATTGGAAGTGGGGGATTTTTTATTATTATTTGTTTATCTTATTACATGTATGTTTTATTTGCATTTATACATTCAATAAGTTGTAACATATCTGCTTATATAGGTGTGCAAGCGGATTTATAAACTTTGGATTAGGATTTACGGTGCTTTCGTTTTAAAGACTGTTCTTGGCTATACCAGTATCAAGATACAGATATATCAAGAAAGAAAATGGCACACAGTTGCTCCTAAGGCCAGATAGAATCCAGCTGCTCCACCAACCCCAGTATTGGCTCTGGAGAACTTTTTTTTTCCTTTTTTTTTTCTTTTTTTCAAACCTGAGTGTGTTAGCTGTGTTTCTCTAGTAGCCCAAAATGAAGAGCAGATCTCATGTGTAAATAGTTCTCCATTCTGCTGACAGTGGAAAAGAATGTATAGCACTAATGTCATACTAATAGCACTTTAAATATAAAACTTTATGTTTATTTTGTTATTTTAGCTTAACCTCCAACATTTTAGGGTGATTTCCCATATAGGTTAGCTCAGCCAAAGTCATTCTATACCAAAATACAATATATTCAGATTTATGTTTTACCTGTAGGAGTGTTTGCATGCTTTCCAAAGTGAATCCAAACCTTGTAACGGGACACATTTTCAGACTCTTAGAATTCAGCATGAGTTTACACTGAGAGCACTGAAATGAATACTGCAGTTGGTGTGAAATGTGGGACTTGACCTATCTACCATATCATTTAAAACACCAGAGTGCTGGATATTTAACTGTGTGGGTTCATCCTGTTTGAGGCATCACCCTCCAAAATAGCTGTGGGAAGGATCTTTTCAGACTGTCTCTGTGACTGTGCAAGTTCCAGTTGCCATTTGACTGGGAGAGAGGGGAGAGGATGTCCAGAAAGACCTGTCCATAACTTTAGATGCTTAATGTTCCCTCCTTTGGTGTAGCAGTGGAGGTCTGAAAGTGTGGTCTGAAAGCTGCTCTTCAAATGATGCAAGCAAACACTGAAACATACTTCTTTTTTTTTTTTTTTTTTTGGGTGAGGGACGTTGCCTAACTTATTTTCTCTAGTGCTTTCAAGTGCCTTGTGCTAAAAGTAATGATAAAAAACATACTGTTCTTTGTATTTGAATCCATGTTCACATCATTACATGAGGTACATTTTTGAAATTCTCTTGGTGCTTATTCATTAGCTGAGCCTTGCTTCAGCCAGAGACAATAGAAAATTAGTTCTTCTGGGCAGTAATACATCCTAACAGCTCGTTATTTAGCACTTGACACTTGATCTGAGCTAGGAGAGGACTAGAAAAGAGAAAAGGAAGGGTGGTTACTCCAGAAGACATTGTTCTGGCCAAATCCTGCTCTGACTGGTGTCATGGGAAAGAGGAAGATGCTGGCAGCAGCAGCCACAGCCCGGAGAGCCCGCAGGACAAGCTGTGCAGGGCTGGCAGTGGCCAGTGGGACAACCCTGAGCCCCTGCCCTGCTTGGCACAGGGCCAAGGCAGTTGTAAGTCAGAATTGCCATTTTGATGGCTCTGCTGTGATCATGAGGAGGGATGGAGGCTCTGACAGCCCTGGCAAGTGCCCGTTTGACAAACCATAACCATCTCAATCAGTGACAGCAAAGATCTGAGCATGCAGTTGGCTCTGAGAGCAGAATTGCTTCTCCCCACCCAGAAATGAGGATATCAGCAATATTTACTGGGAGAAGAGCAAAAACTCAACTGCCTGTGCATGCTGGAGAAAGGCTTCAGCCTCCATTGAGGTGAACCTAGTGCCTGTTGTTTTTAGTGCTTAATCCAAACACTGGAATGGCACTTGCTGTCTAAAATGCCATTGTAGCACTGTGCAGTGCTCTGTTAAACCTCTCTGGGGTTTTCTTCAGTTGTATCTACATCATCTTTGTGGACATGAATGGTAAAAGTATTTTTGAAAATGTAAGAAATTGATCTGAAAAAACTTTTTAAAAAGGCTGAAAAACACTTTCTGTCCTTTGAGTCCCCTGTCTCCACCCACCAAAACAAGCAAGCAAGCAAAAACCCTGGCTTGGTGTGTCTGGATGATCCAGTGTCTGACATTTGTTGCTGGAGTTTGCAGAGCCAGTGCACTGTGCCACCTGTACCATCTCTCAGCTGAGACAGTCCTACCACAGCTTCTGGATTGAAGACTTGCATAGCTGCTGTTATTTGACTGTTTTGTATTTCATTGCCCCAAGCATTTATATCCTGTTCTTTATATGAAGGAAGAATATTTAATTTTTAATGACTTGGTATGTTTTTAGATCAGCAATGAGTATCAGCTGTAGGAACATTGTCCCTGCTGTCTGCATCCATGGGCACGGAGTCTGTCAGAAGTCTGACAAATCCATAAACGTGCTTTAGTGTTAACCAAAATTTCGTATAATATTAATAATTCCCTTTTTTATCAAGGAAAGTGTCACAGTATATGGGAATGCAAAGTTCTTAACATAAGAAGTGCTCTCATAAAACTGTTTCTATGAAATACAAACTGCAAGTCCTGCACGGGACAAAGTGTGAAACTAATTTTTTATGAGAAATCCTTGGAATTACCATGAACTTTCAGTGACACTAGCAATGTTGGTTCCCACTGCAGTAAGCTATTTACTCATAGTTATTCATTGTATACTCAAATGTATGCTTTCTGGTCACAGAAACAATTGGCAAGGATGTTTTGGGTTTGTTTTTCTTCATGGGAGGAGAAAGGAAGAACTCATAATGTTCCTGATCAGAGGTCAAGATAGATCCTACTCATTAAAATGGCACACACAGCTTGTGCTGGTTTTAATCAGCTTTGTCTTTTTTCTATTTAAAGGTACAGCAGAGAAGTCTTTAAATTTGAAAAGCGATGTAACAACAAATGCTGTGCACCTGCTAGAACCAAGATTCATTTCAAGTTCAAGGGAAAATCCTCTGTAAATCTCACAATAGAATGAATTCACTCATGCAAAAGGCAGAATTTATCTTGGCTACAGTGGTGTGAGTACAGAATAAACCCCAGAAATATAAAAGATAAGGACCCAGATTTTCAGAAAGGTAGCTGGGTTGTTGCCTGTTCCAGAATGTCAAGTCAATTAGCACTCTGCAAACCATTTCTGAGTTTTTTTAATTACTAACTTCATCGGCTGGAAAACGAAAAAGTAGTAGATGGGCATTGAAGAGGTGAAATCTTTGCTTAATTATCACTGATTTTGATAGGAAAACTGACTGGCAGGAGAAGTGTAGACCAAATCTTTGTGGTCAGCTTTGGTTTTTTGTCAAACTGCAAAGTCTTCTTACCCTGCAGGCAGTAATCATAATCCCTTTTCATGCATGTCTTTGCTTTTGACTGTGACAGAGACAGCTTCCTTATTTGTGATGGGTTGTTTAAATGCAGTGTGAAAATTACAAGAGAATACCTTGCTTTTTTTGACCCAGTATGTTTTGTGGCTTCTCATAACAGGTAATTTTATGTAATACCTGGCTCCAATATGGCATACTATGTGAGTTGTGCCTAGTGGAGTCCACTTCCCCTTTGAGGAGTAATTGTGTTTTCTCAGCATGGAAGATTGCAGGGTAAAAAAATAAAGCTGAACTAGCATTCTTTCCTTGCCTTTGTTTTGGTTCATTTTTTGATCTGCTGGGGGCAGCACAGATGAAGTGAGTCTTTTGGCAAGGCCACTAGAGTGAGGAGTGGGGAAATGGCTTTGTGGGCCAGGACTGGGGGAATATTGCATGCGAGGGTGGGTGCAGTATTAAGAAGATGTTACTGAGTTATTTGGATAATAAAACAGTGGTTTAGGTTAGGCCAAGGTAGAACTGTGTAGGGTCTCTGAATGAAAGCCAGATGATGAAACTGGATATTATGTCAAAGAGCAATGAGCTAGCAAGAGGCCTCAGGAAAAGTATTGCCAGAGGAGAGAGGAAGAAAGCAGATTTTTTGCTATGGTAGAACTAGTATTTAGTTATGGTAATAATATTGTATATTTATATGGTGCCTTGCTGAAAGCATGTGCTTCTCTATCAGCCAGATATATAGATGCTTTGTCTTGGAGAACTCTGTTTTGTCGAGTTTTGGAGGAGGTTTTTTTGCTATTCTGACTTCTGAAGCCTAGTTCTGATATTTTTCCCTGGGGGGTACATTCAGTCCACTTTCCAAGTGTGAGGAGGAAGGGGAAAGCCTTTGGCACACAGTGCTACAGGAATGGCTCAGCTCAGTGCCCAAAGGGCACTGTGCCCCAGCAGAGCATCCATCCTGTTTTCCATGAGCATCCAAGCAGTGTCCAAGTGGAGCTCAGTGAGGCAGCTCTCTGGGACCTCTCTGAAGAGTTACTGCAAACACTGCCCAAGTCACACAGTTGTTACACCCTGGAGCAGGCCATGGGTTAGATGCAAAGGCACTCCATTTTATTTTTTTTTCCTTCAAAAATGTAAATATTTACAGATATAATTGTGAAACGCCAACTAAGTTTTTGGGTTTTTTTTTAAATAAAAAGGGGCAAGCAATTAACTAACTCTGTCCTGATCAAAGAGCGCTGCTGTGCGCTTCCCCTCGGCGCACTGCTGGTCCCCGGGAGCGCTGCCCAAGAGCCGGGGCAGCGCCAGCTCGGGTTGCATTTGTACACCTGACACGGAGCCCAGCGCCTCCTGCTCCAGCTGGGAACAGCCTCGCAACGCCACCGCGCTCAGCCCCGCGCCACTTAATTAAAATACCTCATCCAGGGGCTGTTTATAATGGCAGCGCCAACCTGCGCGTTGTGCTTTTTGTTTTTCCTCTCGTTTTATTTCCCCCCCTCTCTGATGTGTTGCACGCAGTGAGTGAGGCACCACATGGGTTGCTGTTCTTAGACACTGACAACTGAGGAAATTAAATTCTGAGGCAGAATCGGTTAAAAGCGTGACTAAATCAGTGTTGTTTTTCTATAACAACTGAAACAACATAATTATTTTAAGGTTAAATTTTTATTGCTAATGAATTTTTTTCAAGGCAGTAAATTTTTTTGCATTTTCCTTATACCAAGATCCTTTTAAATACATTTCGGGANTTTCCCTAATTCCTCAAGTAAGTTGATTTCTGTTCTGGATTTTTAATTTTTTTTTTTTTTTTTTTTTTTTTTTAAGAAAGTAGAAGCAGTTGAATTCAGTAGGACACTTGATAAAAGCAGTGATAGACTGCAGTTTGAGCTTCATATAAGGTCGTACAGCAACATTAGTATTACTGTTTTGTACAAGAAGAAATACACGTTTATATGGTCATTCATATGGAACAGCTCATTGTATTTGTAAAATTTGTAGTGACATCTGAATTTAAAAATTTAAGTTATTGGAGTATTTGCTTGTACTGGTTAAAGAACTGGTTTTTGTGTACTAGACCAAATTTTGCATTTTTGTTCAGGTAAGCCAATGAAAAGAAAACCGTAAGGATGGTGTGATCTCAAGGGTGCTTACACACTAAGTTTGGTCTCTTCTTTCTCTCTCTTTCACTGAGTCTACCTTTGACTGAAGTACAGGCAAACATTTTTACAGGATTGGATCTTACTGTGCAAAATTACTAGAAAAATTAAAAGGGCACCTCTTAATGTCTTTAGGAAAACCTGAGGAAATGCATCGTAGTACTGACTGCAGCTTCTCACCACTGTTATGTGTATCTCTTTATACATTGTCTTGCATATTAGGCTTTTAAGAGCCCTGATTGTTGCTTTATGAAAGCATGCTCCCTATCATCACTAAAAGGTGTCCCTAAGAGATGTTGTACGATGTTTTCTTCAGGAGGATGAAATCCTCTTTGGGCGGAAATCACCCGCTATTAAGGGGGCTCACAAGGAGGGTGATTATAAAGGCAGAAATTGTTGGTGTCAGTGTTTAGAATTGTATGTTTTGTCATCCCAGGAGTGCATATGTGTATTTACAATAGGGTTTTCTGTTTTATTTGCTTAAAAAAAAACAAAACCCACTGAGCTAAAAGGTTTGAAAGGAACAGCTTGAGGAATTTTTTCCATCAAGATACAATCAAGGGCAGGAAATCGTAGAAGCAGAGTTGTGGTTTTGCCTCCATTTTTTTATTAGTTAATTAAACTATAACAACTCTTAACTTCATTTTAGGTTAACTGTTCCTAGAGTTCAGAAATATTTTAAGAGGTCAATAATGCTTTCTTTGGCTCTCGCTCATTCGGAGTGGGATGAGGAGCCGCAGTCAGCAAGGGCAGAGTTTTCCAGATGTGCTGCAGGGCCCGTGCGTGCGCTCATGTCGACGGCTGTCGTTGGTGGAAAACCATCCCTCCTTCCTCATCTGCGCACCATCCTGGACAGATGGGAGCCATGGGAAAGAAACGTGGACAGCCTGACATCTGTCCTGACCAAAACTCAGGAGCCCTGGGTGCTGGCAGCTACCAGTTGCCACGTGTCGTTTCTCAGTGCTGAGTCTGACTGGGAATGCTGGGGGAAGGGGGAGTCCAAAGAGGCGACAAGCATGGAGTTTCAGCAGAAGCAGAAACACCCCTAAAAACCCACTGTACTTTGCAGTATGGGTTTTCCCTGTGAATTCAGAATGTTTTGAAGTGCCATGAGGCATCTGTCTACATTTTCTCCTCGGTGGGTAGAGCTGCTCAGAGCCGTGCACTGAAAGGGCACATGAGGGAAGAGCCATGCAAGTGTCACAGAACTGTCTTTAATAGCGGGAGCTATTCCAGCACTTGGAGCCAAATTGTCTTTCAGCAGAAAGGATAAAATTTAGCAGAGCTGGGAAAGGGAAAGAAGAAAGGGGAGGGGAAACACAGCACCACCTCCTGCTGACACCACAGAAGTTTCCCTCAGCTTTCCCTCTCTCTCCCTCTGCGCATATATTTTCTTTTTAATCAGCTGCGGCTCTTCCCTCCCCTGCTTTCCTTTTTTCCACTGTATTTTTACAGTTGGAATTCTGCTTTTCTAATTTCTCTTGTTTCGCATTTAACTTCTTCAGAGGATTTCATTAATAGTTATTGCAATTAAAAATAATAAATAAACTCAGCACCAGCTGCTCAGATGGCTGTCTTAGCATATCTGGAACATAATGCGGTCTGTTCAGGGCAGTCACACAATGCAATTTATACCCACACCTGAGGGAATGAATTTCACAACTATAATTGCTACAATATAATTCTTATTAATGTTGTGCTATAATTCCTATTAATTCCAAAGGGCTAGTAAATGCATTAGGACTTGTCAACATATTATTTTACACTGTTTATGATCTGTAGAATTACACTCTTCAGTATTGTATTGCATAAAGAAATGCCTTAAAATTAGCTTTAATTGGAGGAGGGGAGGGGGAGTACATTTTCTGTTCGGGCGCTGGGAAAGACGGAAGGATCCTGGTGTTTGAAAAGTAATGAAACTGCATTTTAAAATCAGTCCTTTGAACTTTCTGTGCCTTGCAGTTAACAGTTTATGAAGATATATTAATAATGCCTGTCCTGATTATTAGAAAAAGAACCACTGGTGTCTTTATGAAGGAATGAATAACTACAAGAAAGATAGGGTTATAAAATTTAAAATAACTGTCTTCCACAAAAGACAAAAGTGGGGAAATTACAAGTCATTGTCGCTGATGTAATAAATGCAGAATGGGTTATCTTGCTGTGCTCTTATTTATTCTTGTTTTATCTGACTACCCTGCTTTTCTAGGTAGTGAATATGATGAAGAGGAAGTAGACTATGAAGAATCAGATAGTGATGAGTCCTGGACTACAGAAAGTGCTATCAGCTCTGAAGCTATCCTTAGTTCAATGTGCATGAATGGAGGGGATGAGAAACCTTTTGCCTGTCCTGTTCCTGGATGTAAAAAAAGATATAAGGTAAGTAGGAGTGCAGACCTTCCTCATTTCCTGCCTGTGTAGGTGGTGGGGAAGGCCTCTAAAATCTCGTCTCATTTAATAGATTTTCACAATTATTTTTGTGATATATTAGTAGAATGTTTTATTCACTAGTTTTTTTTCTGCACAGCCATGTTTATCAGTTCTACAAGGGATGTCTGTCTGTCAAGAGAGATTACATATAGTGACTCTTTTGCTTTACACATTTTAATGAGCTTTCTATTATTTAGAAAAATTAACTGCAGAATGCAGGAGGTACTACAAGCAAAATAATCTCCTGGGTCCCTTTCAGAAACATGAAATAAAAAGCTTCTGTCCATCTGTGCCAGAAACAATTCCTTAACTACTAGAGATACTGCCTCCCCTTTAGTGAGATGGTGCCCAGGGTGCATTTTCTGTTAAAGATGAGGTGTGGACTGTAATGGACATCGTGCAAGTAAGAATTCACCATGGGAAGGCAGTCTTGCAGGAACTCTGGCATCATTCTCTCCCACGTCCGGGTTCCCACGCACAGCCATCAGGGACCCCACATGCAGGGCTTGCATCTCTTCGGGTGACACCCTGGGAAACAATTCCTTGATGCCCCCAACCTGCCCTGTTCTTTAATTGCTCTCCATCATGAGAAATTTTTTTTGTCTTTTTATGTGAGTGAAGCATTTCTAAACTTTGACCTTGAGCTGGCCAATGTAGAATAGGCCAGGATTTTACAGGATTGTTGCTTCACATGCATCGGGGCAGAGACAGATGAAGTTTTGTTGAACATCTTGCACTTCATACTTGCAGTATGGTGCTCTCCAACCTCTGACATTTGGGAACAGAAGTAGCATGTTGACACACTTCCTCTAAGTAATTTTCTAAAGTTTTTGCATGAGCTACTGGAAAATCCAACCACTGACCTTACACCCTAGAAAAACCATGGTGGCTGGGTTGGCTGTATTTTATGGCTTGTCCTTTAAATAACTGATAAGTAGGGACTTAAAGAGAGCAGAAATATGAAACAGAAATATAGAAAGGCCAGTAATAGTTGAGATAAAACAGTTGTGGCAAGAGAGAAGAACCTGTGCATGAAAGCATTTAATGGATGAAAACCTGTTTCAGTGATGCTGTAGCAGCTCCCACGGCATAAATCAGAAGACTCAGGTTCCTGCACAGACCACTTAACCCTGACAACATTGTTTCATAAAACACAGACAAGAAAGCAGCATCCTTGTTTCTTAGGAACATACAAGTCTTTTTGCTGAGATTATCCTGAGTAGTGTTTATTCTCCAGTTACTCCAGGAAAAACTGAACACCATCTCCAGGGCCAGGGCAGAGGGAAAGATGGTTTTGGACAACTTGCAAGTATTACTTTGCAGATAAAACACATTAATGAAGATCAATACTTCCCTTGTGTGTGGTAGGAGCTGTGCCAGACAGAGGGTATGGTATAAAAAGCTAAATCCCTAGCTCAGGAAGCAAACAAGCCATGGTGATTGTTAGAAGTCGTGTGCCCAGAGGGCATCTATGCATTGCAGAAAACATTTGCTTAATGGCAAAGGGCTGGAAGGAGAACCCTGTAATTTGCTATATCCTGTCTGTTCTCTGTTTGACTGCCAGCCCTCTGTCTTTTTATTGCCCAAATGAGCAAGCTGTTTGTGCCTGCTTCTGCTATCTCACTACCTTAATCTCAAATGCATGAGCACTGTCTATAAGGGACATCTTGTACACCATTAATGGTAGACCAGCCAGGCAGGGGAAGAAATTAATGACCCTTAGAGGGGCTGACAGGGAACAGCAGTAAATAAAAAGTACCGTATTCTCCTAAGAGACTCACCTCTGTTTAGTCCTGATAGAAAAGCACATTTCCTTAAGCTCTGCCTCACCTCATTTCTCTTTTCTGTTTCCTCTCTTTTTTTTTATTTTCAGCCTTTGTTTTTTTCTTTCTGCATTTTTATCTTTGTTTCCTTCCTTTTAGCTTTGTGTCAGCTGTGTTTCTTGTTTCCTCTTTATCTTCCTTCTGCTTAACCCGCTCGTCTGACGAATTATTTGCAGAGTCTGGGTAGGGAGTCCTGTGATCAAAGCACTGAGATTTTCTGGTGGGTACTGGATAATCACAGTCAGGACTGTAAAACAATTATAGTGCTCCAAACAGGAACACAGACATGCACATACAGTAATTGCCAGGCTCACTTTACGGCTGAGAAAGGATGCATTCCTTTAGGGAGAAAGGAGGAAAGGAGGATATACACAGTTTTCTTTTGTCTGGCCTTAGGTGACGTAAGTTTGAGAAGTAGAATGGTATTTTTAGAGATTTTATTTGTATTACAGTACTGCTTAAAGGACCCAGTAGGGATGGGGCACCTCTTGGCCAACAATGTTCAAGGATAAGAAATGGCCTCTGCACTGAAAAGTCATTATGGAAAGGTAAATAAGACAAGAATGAGTACAACAAACACCCCAAAGGAACAGGCTGGGGCGGACAATGGAAACTGTAAGGAGAACATGTTTATACACAAGCCCAGATGTGTATCAGAAGCCCCTGCTGGCCTCCTGCCCAGCTGCTGTCTCCTGGCGCTTTCCCAGAGGCAGTGCAAGTAGTCATAAACATTTAGTTGTTCTTCAGGAACTTTATTTTTAAAAATTGTTTGCTTATAATATGTATTGGTACTCTATATAGTATGGTGGATGTTTTCTTGAGAAGCCACCAATGCTAGGAGAAATATTTTTTCTTTAAATGACATGTGGGATAGTCGGAAACTTCTGAATAAACCCGAAGTACACTGACTTTTACATGCTTTAAACACAAGTCTTTGAACTAATTTCTGAAGCTTGCTTTCTTCTCTAATTGTACTTGTTGAGGTAAAGAAGTTTTTTTATGTGTGGATATTTTTTTCTTTCTGTGATTCATCTTTGATTCCTAAAATTTGATTTTTAGAAAATCATCTGTGTGAACTTTGGATTCACATCCAAATTCAGATACCCTGTCCAGAAGTGTATGGATCTTGAGTAGTTAATGTGCTTTGCAAAATACTGCCTTGTAGGAGCTAAAATGGGGATTTATGAAGGTGTTTATTAGTTTTCCTTTTATTCAATACCCGAGTTGTCTCTAGTTTTGGAGACAGACTTTGAAAGTGTGTTTAAGATGTAGATAAACTTACTCAGGCAACATCCAAAGAGCAAATGAAGTTTGAGACAAGTATAGAGAAAATCCTAGAGTATTTGTCCTAAATTTCCTAGCTTGGGCAAAATCACTAATAAAAAGAATAATAGATTTCGGTGCATACAGAATGTAGCTTATATCCATGACTTTTCTTTGGCCTTGGACAAGAGGAGAAATTGTACTTTCCAGGCTGCTGAGGCGTTGGGCTTGTCTGTCTGGCAGATGGGAGGATGAGGGAAGGTCCTGTCAGGTGGCACAAATATGATGGTGAAACACGTGGTGAAACTCAGCAGAGCTTAGGGAAGGAGAATATTGAAGTGAAAAAAAAGCAAGGAGCAAGCCAGAGCTTGCAAGTTGAATAGAGGGACTGGACCCACAGAGAAACCTTCGGGATGAAGAGCCAAGAGTACAAAAACAGGTATGAATGTCCAAGCTCGAACAAGAAATCTCTCAGATCATCCTTTGGAGATGTCTTTTCCTACTTGAAGTGGGGCTGGCAAGTTCTCTGCAGTGTAGTGCCTTTGTGAGTTCTCCTGTGCAAAAGGGGTCCTGCCCAACAAGGGCCTTTGTTATCCTTGCAAACCAGGTAGCGCCAGTTTAAACTTCTCTATCACCTTCTGATCTGGTTCCAGGTTAATAATTGTTTCCTCCTGTTCAAGATCTTTAGAGTGCCCTTCTCTATGGCCATCTTCTTCCTCAATTATTTGTGAGAGTAAATAGTGAGCAACCTAAGTAACCAGAGCAATAAAAGTGATGTACGAGTTTGGCCATGGCTTTTGCTGTTCCTCAGCAAACTCAGCCCAGACGTACAACAAAGTGTTTACATTGCAGCTGTGGAAAAAGTGCCGAAGAGTCACTGTAATTCTAACAACAGTTTCCTTTTAGACAGAAGTACAGGTCAAATTTCACGTTACACAAGCTCCTCATGCTCTGTGTGGTTACTGTTTTTCAAACCTTCCATGGCCCAATTCATCCATTGAGGTTTCTGCTTTAGCATCTCCTTAATTTTTCCTGCCTGAAAATACTTTCTCTCCCTTCACCAAGGAATGGGGTGTGCTGGAGCTGATGAATCATTAAAATATCTGGATGAGGAGGAGAGTACCAATGGCATGGAATAGTGAGGGTATTTGTGATCGCAGATTTACGGCATCTGTAGCACCTGATAGTAGCTCCAAAGTATCTAGAAGGGATTTCCTAGAAAAATGAAAATTTTAAACAGGAACAGGTTTTTGTTAGGAAAATACTGTTGTTATTATAGGTAATAGGGCTTGTTTTAAAATTTTCACTGCAGTAGCAAAAGTTTAGCAGGTTACCCCTAGATTTTTCTCCTCTTTCAAAGGAACAGGTCCTTAAAGGTACACCAGTGATGACAGATGCCTTATGAAGTCCTCCTGCCACCCAATGACAATCCTGGCCCACTCACCCCAATGGCTTTATGGGTGCTAGAGGTTGAAACTATGTATGAAATGATCCAAAAGCTGCCTCAGGATCTCAGATTACTTGCAGGGACTGCTCTTGAGGCTGATGTGTAGCTCTGATGTGCTCTTGGAGTTGTGGTGCTGCAGCTTTCTGTCTCCTCTGAGTGCTCCTTTGCCCAGAAGAACTCTGCCCTGATGGCTCATGTTCCTGTGTCTGGTTGGAGATGGGGGATCCTCAGCTTCCATATCCCAGGAGACTGCTGTGCAGGGGTCATCCAGCATTTTTAAGGGTGTTAAGGACAATTCAGAGGCTGGATTTGCAACTTTAGGTGAGGATTCACTGCCTAGATGTTCTGGAGGAGGAGCATAGTTGCTTGCAGGCAGCACAGCTGCTTGCAGTCTTACACCTCTTTTCCAGGGTGGATATTTGAGACTGTTTTTCTGTGAGGTCTAAGCTGGAGCTTCCACTTACTGTAAGCTGAACACTGATAAAACTTGTTATTTGAAGAGCTAAGGGGACTTCCTACTATGTGTAACACCAAGCAGTGGTTCAGCAAAGACAAAATCCCTAAGACCAAATTTAGTGGGTTGGGGTTTTTTTTTGGTTTTTTGTTTTTTTTCTCTTATCTTTAAAAAAATACTGATACATATCCGGAATCTTTAGGGAGAACACAGGAGAGCCTTGGAACTGTCTCTTTTTGTCACAAATGCTATCTTCTTCAGTTTCATCCTAGGAGAAGCTCAAATGAAAGACAGTATGCGTTTGCTTATTCATCCAAAACTCCAAGCTCTTTTAGTGGGAACAGATGAGAGACTCTAGTGTACTCCACAGAGCAGTATCACAACAGCTGCTGAGATCACAACAGCTTCTTTCATTTTTTCAGAAATATGTGAAAAGGAAGACAGGGAGAATACTTTGATTTATGTTTAGTAAGGTTTTTGGTTGACGTGCCAGAAGTGTGGCCTGTTTCCTGCCTTTGCCAGTGTAACAGGGTGTGTGTTGTGTTGCAGTGTTTTGCACTAGTGGGGATGAGCTCTCCAGTTTTAGCTGTGGAGTATTCCCAAACAATGGCTATTTTGAAGACAGCTTCTCTGGATTATTTTTTAAGAGTCCTGTGTAACATTTTTGAGTTAAACATTCCCTGCAGTTATTTCTTTGGAGGCAATGTGTAAATGATCAGAATAGGCTGGAGCTTAAAGACGTATCTAGAAACAATGAGACAAAACAGAACAGACCCACCATGGGGGAGTCTCAGCTCTTTAAAGAGGTGTGACCCTAGTCTTCATGCCAATTCTTTGTTTGCTTGTAAATGAACCTCTGAATAAGATTTGTCAGTGCTATAGGAAAAAGATGTCAGGATGCAAAGAGCAACCATGTGTGAGTCCATTAAATTGTATTCTTTGGGAAGTGACGTATATTGGGAGATCAAAATCAGGATTAGGCAGGTAGGTGAGTTTTGAGAACCACACGAATTACTGTCCTTGTCCCGCCTGGTACTTTGGGGGCGCAGCCCATGTGTAATAGCCAGCGGGAGCACCTAGCAGTTTATAGGATTTTGCTTATAACATTGATCCATTTTCAGGTTTTAACTGGAAGCAGAGCCCATGTCAGCCCGCCTGAGCACTGACATTTTCCCTTCTCCCTCACAGAATGTGAACGGTATCAAGTACCACGCCAAGAACGGCCACAGAACACAAATCCGCGTACGCAAACCATTCAAATGTCGCTGTGGAAAGAGTTACAAGACAGCTCAGGGCCTGCGGCACCATACAATCAATTTCCATCCCCCCGTGTCTGCTGAGATCATCAGGAAGATGCAGCAATAACATGCTGGTCACAAATGTGCCAAGAAATCCTCACCAGCAGTTGCTGATTTTGAGAACAGCCACCTTTTTCAGGGGAAGCACTCAGCAACCCTTTAAAGAAATTAAATGCATGCTTTAAAATTTTCTGTAATTTTGGAATGATGTATCTTTGTAGAGTTAATGATTTTGTACATTTGCACATGTTATCATCTTACCCATTTTCATTACTTTGAGATAAGGTGCTATAAAAGCTATAGGTTCTTCAGAACATTTTTCTCCAAAAAAACAAACAAAAAAAAAAGAACTAGGGGGACGTTGCATATTTAGTTGTACTGACGTGTGGGACAGGAGCACGAGGAGGAGAGCTTGGCACTGACATCCTTTCAAGATTGTAACGTGATGAAGACTTTCGATGCATCTGTCAATGTGTGTGCAAAACCAAAACAGTACCGCCCTCGTCAAACTATAGTTAACATGCCTTACATAATGGAGTTATCAGTGGAGTAGCAAGTCTTTTAGGTAATGGAAATATAAATAAGAAAGAATGTTTAACATAATATGCTAAAAATATTTTCATACTTAAATAACATACATAAAAAGGTGTGCTTGCTGTATTTTATATTATCTTGCAAATCTTTTTGTTCCTTCCCTCTTGAAATGCTGAAAACCTTGCCATTTGAACTAGTAAACAATCACTCTAGTGTTAGCAATTACCTTTTTTTCTCTGTACAAGATGTCATATTATGTTCATGCCCATCAAACTTTTGAGGACCAATATCCCAGTCCAACTAAATATTTACCCCTGATCTGTTAAAAAGACACTTGGAAATACTTAAGTGCAAATTTATGTGTGTGTGAGAAACAATTATCTTCATCTCAGATGAAGTTTTGAAGCACTTTGTAGTTCTCTATTGCCAACAGATTTAATGTTTTATGTGTTGCCAATTCTTGCAACTACTGTACGAGCATGTGCTGCGGTTGCAAATAAAAAATGAGAAATTCAGCACATGGTTTAAGGAGGTCCGTTAGTTGTGCTAAGGGAGTTCTAATGCCTCTCCCTCACGTTCATTGTGTTTTGAGATTTTCTTTGTGCATTTTTTGCTTCGCATTGTAGGTCACCGCATTCCATTTGGAAGTGTCTGTTTAGCTTTACAATTAATTTTGCTGAAATATGACATTTGAGCCTTATTGAAGATTAAGTGCTTCTTGCAGCAGGTGGTCAGAGACTGACTTAAAAGCCAACATGAGAGCGCTTCGTGTCTGGACCATACCTGAACATTTGTTGCTTGCCATCCTGCCTTGAGCATTCTTCTCACAAGTGCTATTCCTGGAGTTCAGCTGGCCGGGAGCAGAGGTGGGTACCCTCCACCAGCCCTAGCCTGAACATTCCTTTGCCTGGCAAGGGTGCAGGAGGAACTCCCAGTGTTAACACAGTCATCGCCTTGGCTTGGTTCCTGTTCTTTTAAGTGCAAAAGAAAGCTCACATAAAGGAGGAATGAGCTTACCTATTTTATTTTTTTTCAAAGCTTTAAAGGAAAACTTTGTAGGGATGACAATTACCTTTTCTCCAGCAGAGTAAAAGCCTCATTAAAAAAACGTAAGAATCATCCTAATAAGTGTTTAGAACAGCCAAAGTGAAGCGACACATCCCTCTCTCAGATGTCGGAGAGGTGATCGTGACAGCCGGGTTTAAAGGATGATCCAGACATGAGAGTTACTGGTACACACAAGGCCCCAAGCGGCCACTTCCCACCTTCTGCAGCTTTGGCAACAGATCTGGCCAACAAACACGTTTTGGCTCTGCTCCTAGTGCAAGAACTACAGGCTGGGTGAGTTTGTTCAACAGCTAAACAGTTGTAAAACGTCATTGTTGCATGTAAATTCCTTTCAACTATAAAACTGAAATTCCAGTTTCTATTTACCTATTCATTGTGACAGTATTATTAAACAGGTAAAGATGGGACTATTTTGTTATACTGTGTATAGTGAATGTATTGTACTGTGTCTGTGAAAAGTGTGCTTTAAATTATATTTTCATATGTTTTGTTGGGGACAAAGTACTTTAAGTTTGAAAGCGACAGAGGTTTGTTTTAGAACTGAAGGCAACTTAAAGAATTCCTGTGAGAAAGCTGCTTATAAATGTAAATCAAATCACATTTAAAATAAACTGCCTCTGACCTAAAAAGACTGCTCTTTTCTTATTCCTAATGTAGACTTAAGTTCTTGGGCTGTGTATAGCCTTTCATTTGTTTATTTTACTTTGGTATCATCAAACTCTTGGAGCCTGATCTGTTTTCATCTGCTGTTGAGTTACAGTAAGAAAAACATTCATGCTTTACCTCAGGCCAGCTCTTGATACGAAGCTCCCAATTACAAAAATCTTTGACTGCTACTGGCACACAAAGCACTGATGAGTTGCTGTTGCCAGGACACTGCAATTCATCCACGTCATGCAGTTTTTAGTTAACTCCTGCATTAACTGGATATTGCACATGTTCAGGAGGGAACTGCAGTAAACAGAAGCTACTCTAAGCCTCAATCCAGGAGTCTCCCTCTCAAAGAAAGAACATAAACAGATGTGAGGAGTAACCCTTTGTCATACGGTGTGCTGAGTCATCATTTACTCTTAAGTAGGTCTACCCTCTGTTTAATTTCAAAATGAGCAGCAGGAAAAACAGACCACTGACTCCATGAATAATTCTGCTTTTAATGTAACAAGACTACTGTACAGCAAGTGGGAAGCAAATTTACTTAATACAGTTAAAGTAAATATAAAATGTTTAGATATACACACATGTTTTTACTTATTGGAAAGAAATACATAAAGTTAAAACACAAAAGGTTTTAAAAGCCAGAAGGAACACAGTCCACTGTTGTGAAAATAGAACAATATTTTCTACTGAATAAAACTGCAACATAATGGCAATGACTTTTTTAAACAATTACTTTTAGGCATTTAAGCACAGCAGTCTCTCTCAACTCAAAACCACTGCCTTAAAGTATAACGTACCTCAGTTCATGTTATCCCTTAAGGCAAACATTCTACATGTGAAACTGAAGTATTTACCACTCCTCTTGTTGCAAGCCTGGAATCTCACAGTACATGCATCTACATCTCAGAAATGTACTAGAAAACTATATTTTCAGAGGGTAAGTAATGTAACTTTCCAATTTAAGTGTTACTCAGAGAAAAACTACGTGGATTTGCTAGGAGAAACACCTGCTTATTACATTTTTAACTGTGCCTCAGTTATAATGGTTAAGAGAAACCATGGATGTTTTGGTGGTCTTTTTAAAATGTAGCTGAAGAACACCATGAAGCCGGTCTCATTTTTTTTCTGAGGCTCAGTCATTCCTGTGTCCTTAGGCATTCCACTAAGTAGAGGAAGAAATTCCACTAAATAGGGGAATAAATAGCTACATACACAACAAGGTGGAGGGGGGGTTGTGGGTCTCCTTAGTACAATGTTAGGCAGATAGAGAAGATAACCCCGTAGCAGCTTACAGCCATGGCTCCCATTAGAGTACATGAGCTTTTAATCAGAAGTTTGCACTGTTACAGAAAGCTGCACTGCTTTTGTTTCAGAGATGGACTACTCGAAGTGGTGGGGTTTTAAGCTACACTGCAAAACAAAGTGTTTAATCAAAATTTAATACGTTCTGATCAAAGTGCGTCTGGACGTGCCTCTCAAAGCCTTGCTGGTCGTAGTCGGGCGGGAACTGCTCGCTGCACATGGGACAAACCTTCCAGTGGCTCTCAACGTGCTCCTCAAACTTGCTCTGGTCGTAGTTTGGGGGAAACATCACATCGCAGAGAGGGCATTTCTTGTGTACATCAAAACTTCACGACGAGGCGGAGAGGAAGAAAAAAAGAAAAAGTGAACAGTTTATTTCTATTTATTCTGTTAATGCAAACTAAAAGCAGGATCCTGCTGCCACCGACATTCAGAACTTTACTACCAACTGAAACTTGAGTGGACTTTGTATCCAAATATCATCCAGTTCATTTAAGTTTTTTTTGCCGAAAGCACTCAATACAGTCAGAGTAGTTTTACACACAAATTCCAAAATAACCTGGCATTTTAAAAGCAACATAATTTTGACCTTACTCCAGCTACCACTGAATACAAATCTATTGAATGCCTTAATGGCTGAACAGTTTCATGGGAAACCACTCTCTCTGCTCATAAATGCTTGCTCTTAGCAAACATAACACTTTATAAAAGCTCTAAACTTAGGTTCACAATCAGGTTGGCAAGAGAGGGAAAAAAAACTAAAGTTATTCATTCATTTACTAAAAAAATTGTCCAAATTCCATCAAAGGTATAGCACTAACAGCCTGCCCAAGCTCACGGCATATTCTCTGACAGTTAATTGTAAACCAAACATTAATTGAAAATGCTCGGTAGCTTTTCACCTCCACCCCCACCCTTGAGTAGCTCTACAGAAACCTTTCCATGCCCTTCAAGACCAATAAAAGATAACATCTACCTGGAATCAAAGCAGAAGCCAGTGCCCCGCTCACGCAAGAGAAGACTTGGAGGAGCAGGAGCAGAAGGTACAGTGTTGTCATCATCCTACAGAAAAGAGAAAGTATTTTGAAGACTAACCCCTATGAACAGCTTTTATTCCTCCTCAATATGCATTTTTGTTATCAAACACAGACCCACAGGAAATTTACCTTCATTCTGTAATTTCTGCAGCACAAATTTTACTTTTGTACAACTTGGTTCTAGTCTGTAATTCGATAATAGAGCACAAAATGAAGCCATTTCAAGGTGGAAACACAGGTACATTCCAAGACTTCTGGAACTCAAACTCCTACCTCATTTTCCTTTTTTATCTCAAAGATGCTTTAAAAGCAATGGCCAGGAATTACTTAGCTGATCTACAAAAATGGATGTGCAGAGGAGCACATGTAACAACACACATGCTGTGTTTTATACAGATAACTCATATGCAAACATATTTCAGCTTTAGGCTAACGTACTTTTCCCTTATGAAGGGTTAATGGAAACAGGGAAGGATAGAAAAAATTCTTCAATTTCTTCTGACAACATCTGTTTAGTTTCAAGCATTTAACATTTTCATTAACCAGGCAGTTGGGCCTGCTATGACAAGATGCTGGCAACAAACATAATCTTGCAGTCTGTTTACTTTGCACCTGCACTGAAAAGGGAATATGAGTTTTAAAACATCAGTTGTTCCTTTTGTCATGAAGGAAACAGGATAGATGCATTAAGAAAGAAAAACTATTTCATTTAAAGTACTGTCACACTACAGTGCTATAGCCTGTACAAAAACACGACAAATTTGCTGAATACCAGACTGAAGCACACCAGGACTTAACCAAGAAAATTAATGTACATCTTCCATCAGTAAAACAGTTCCACTAAAAACACCGGCCAAATTAACACTTTCGTCTTAGCTAATTTCTTCAGTAAGAAGAAATTAATTTTTTTTAAGGCATTAGGCTTACTGCTGGTAACTTGGTAAGATAAAATTGTTTACAGCTTTTGCCCTCTTTTTCAGCTTCTGGCAAGTGTGGTACTCTACCACATACAAATGTAACTAATTCCTCCTTGTTCCTTTTTGAGAAATATCTGAAAAAGACGACAATGCTTTCTTTTGCACAGGCAGGCCTGCACTGTCCTACACGGCTGCCCTGCAAGAATTCTCTTCAACAAAAGGCAAGCACATGTAAAAGCCTTTGGAATGTCCTACGGCTACAGCTTTCTTGTGGCCCAGTTCCCTTAAATGTGAAATTCATACTGTGTGTTCCTTACAGCAGCTTCTGACCCAGGCCCTGTACAAGAATGTCAATACCAAGTATGTACTGATATTACCCTGTTACAATATGGAACGTCTGTCTCTTCAGTGTATTTTTGCTCTTGGCCAAGTCATAGGGATCAGCTCTTAACCTTTTGGGATGCCTAACCCACACGAGAAGAATGCAAGTGTCTCTGTGTTGAGCTGACCTCACAGAGATGTTACAGAGATTACTGTGTAACCACAGTGTGGTCAAACAGGAACCATGAGAACTTTATCTTAGTCTGAGAGGACTTCCCAGCTATTCTAATTACAAGTTACAGTAAACATTTATACAGTCACCAAGAACTAAAACTTCTCACGCAGCGTCTGGGGTAACTCAGAACCTCTGGAAAACTGAGAAGGTGCCATTGTATTGGGCTCCAACAGCTATTTATTTCTATAATTTCTGATGGACAAAACTCCTATATGTTCCATATAAAACACAGCACTTTATGGGGGGAAGATGGATCATCATGGTTCACATGGTTCTCATGTTGGGTCACAGCCACTTAGTTCCTCGCATCATCTAGCAATCCATTCTTTATTCTTATAAACAAGGTGGCACGTGCTTTTCAACCTGGCATTTAAATACCCATCAGCTCTCCCTGACAGCTCAAAAGACAAAATGAGGTGGTTTTTGAAGCTGCTTTACAGAGAGTATGACAACAACTGCTGGGACACCAGGCCTCAGTCGCTCTTGCCTACGCTGTATGTTAAGCAAAGGCATCAGCCTACTTTGATACCAAGAGCTTAAGTCATCCAAGTTGTTTTGATGAAAGCCCACACTCCATATTTTGAGAAAGAAACAGTTTAATTGCCCTTCATGTAGATCCAAAGCCCCCTTTCTTGTCAAGACTGATGACCAGGGACATGGACATGGCTGCACATTCTTAGGTGGAGAGGTCTACAGTGCCCTGCAGCGATGTAGCACAGTGGGTACACAGTTTCAGGTCCTCAGGAAAAAAGACTGGTACCATGGGCCCACAGGCTGGCATCATGGCACTGTATCAGAACAAGTGCCAGGCCCCCTGAACTTGGAGGTCTGAATAACTAGGTGAACAAATTATAAATAATGTCTTTAACATCATGACTTAACTGTTACCACTGGACTGTACCTCTGGATCTTTAAAAAACTGCAACAGATTAAGTGAATCATAAAGCTAAATACAGTTAGACACTAAAGCATGGTAAAAAAAGGGGATTTACCACTAGGGAAGAAGGGAAAACCAGACATGAAACTGTCAGAAGTGAAACTTGACTAGTTTTACCCAAATCAACCAATTCTGTCTCAAGTACTGCTTTCATAATTACAACTGTAAGCAGTTCCAGGACTGTCAAACAGGAATTAGAAAGCTGAGTGACACAGCATGAAACCCCATCTCCAAGCACTACAGATCATTTTGACATGCAGAAGTGAGGAACCAATGCCCATCCTAGGCCTCAAACAACACATGAACAGACACAGAGCTGACATACAGTGCAGGTAGACTGGGAAGAAGGGGACATATATTCTATTTCTGTGATTCAGCTCTGCTGTGGGAGTGAAATTAAATTCACTCCTCTACACCTCTCAAGCTCTCTGCAAGCAGTCTGCTCTCCCAAGAGATACCTGGATACCAACTGCTCATTTCATGTGCTCCCTATGCAAAAGATAGGAGGCTGACAGGGTAAGATCAGGCTAATAACGCATTGTGAGGGTTTTTGCTAGAAGAAAGGCCATTTTGGAGTTACCTGAAAAAATATTCTGACCTGGTGCTCAGTTGTCAAGAGTTACATTCTCCATCCCCCATAAATTTACCATGACTAAGACATTGTTTAATAGTCCCAGGATAGTTATTCTGGGCTTGCTGCCAACTGTAATCAGGGCTACATTTCTAAAACTCATACTTTAGTATTGTATGTATGTATATATGTATGTTTTGCTTATGGATCTCTTCCATACTGCTCTGAATTCTTTGCTCCCAGCAATTCCATTTTGATCAGTTACAGGATCATGAGCAAATGGAAGTTAGTGTTGAGTATATGACAGCAGGAATATGTGGCAAGTCAGCCACTCCACACTGATTTTGCGTGCTCTCAATGTGCTCAGCTGGCACTATTAACACAGACAGTTTATCCCTCCCAGAAATCACAACTTAACTGGCCTATGAGTTCCAAAAGTCAAAGCTACAAGAATCCTGAAAAGTCTTCCCAGTCATACAAAACTGAAGGGTTTATGACAACCAAAGACAGGGAAACGCCCATTTCTAAGGAACCAAGTTTTGGGAGAAACCAAATTGGAACACAACAGCACAAAAATTCTGAGGCATTTAAATATCTTGTGTTATATTAGTTTAAGAAATTAAGGGTGTTGTCACTTCTACCTTTTCATGGCTGTTTTGGTAGTGGTTCACCTATGGTGATGAACCACTTCATTTATCCACCATGTCCACTTTATTTATCTAAGATAACTTATATTATTAATTTATCTAAGATCTTTTAGCCATGAAGAAGTGGAAGGGACTACAACACTCTTAACTTCTTAAACTAATAAAATGTGCAGTAATAGGAACGTGGGCAGGAGGACAGCAGAAGTCCATACAATGGTAGTATTTTAAACAAAGCAGTAAGCGTCCCAGTCCTTTTCTTCTGGGAGGGAAGGCAAAAGGCTCTACATCCTGCTGGTTGAAAAAATGCAGAGAACTACATCTTAAAACAATCTTATTTTAAAAACCAGTCCCAAGCAATAGTAATCTCTTCATATTTGTCATTTTATATTTGCTGTTTCTTCTGCACAAACAACAAACTCTTCCTTATAGTGAATCATCTACATATATGGAAGTTTTTCCTGGTTATTTATCTACATCCTGCCTCAGAACTGTTTTATCTTTGGCATATTACTAAGCCTCCCTAGAAAGATTGCTGCAGCTTCTCGTGTCCATATAAATTTCTACACACAGTCTGTACATACAGTCTATTTGGGTGAGGAAGAAGCAACTGATTCTCAATTGCAAATAAAAAATAAAGATACAAGTTATTTGATTTAAAGGCACCTTTTCTCAAGCTGAACTTTATTTAAGCCAGTTATATTCCACCTCATTACAAAAATCCAAGCTGTGTCCGCAAATGAGCACAAGACTCTAGCACTGTTTCTCTTGGGTTTGCAAGAGGGCAAAGCACATAGATCAGAGAGAACACCCTGCTAATTAAACTGCAGCAGATGACTAAAGAAGAGAAGAGCTTGTCAGATGTAATAGCTACGTCAAGAATGATCAGATTAAATATGCAAAATGTGAAGTAAAGGTGGGGACAGCATTAAGCTCACACTCGAGATCCTGAACAGGCTGCAAAAGCTCTGACAGTTTCTCTAATTATTCACAGTAATGGACATTGGGAGCAAAAGGTAGGAGGGAGAAATACATTTTTCTCCATTATAGGTGCTGAGCACCAGGGCTAAAATCATGCCTGTCTGAACACTGATCAGTTTCTGCAAAGGTTAATAGCAATTAAATGTGGCAAACTAGACTAAATGAGAAACAGGTCATGATACCACTGTACTTGCAAAGAGCACAATACTTTGCAGAAAGGTATTTCTTGTTTAATATTTTTGAAGGTGCAAGAGTACTTGGAATAAGGAAGAGTAATAGGTCTGTTCCTGTTGAAATTAAGACATACGGTCCAATTTATTACAGAAGCTAATTTTTTATACCAGAACGTGCAAGTTAACTGTACTAAAAAGAAAAGCTAACCAGAAACTTGAAACATACAAAGCCCTAAAAAAAAAAATTCAGTGCAAATGTACCACAGTTTAATCAGCTTTAGGCAACAGTCAGCTATGCTCTTTCAAATACATGTCCAATAGCAAAAAGCATTAAAAATGGAAATAATAAAATGCAGATTTGAAGAAGACAGAACAAAATATTAAGAGATTAGAATAACATATCTAGTAAGATACCAATTTACAGTCAGCATTTTACTGAAAATACTGGTGGTATCTGAACCATTTACGTTTTTATTTGTTCTGTTCCACTTAAGTTCTTATGTTACTATTCTAAAATGAGTGAGATGTGGCTACATTTTGGGCTCTCATTCTACCACACAGGAGAGAAAAATCATGAGTTGAGATCACTTTTTTTACTTAAGTACTTAAACAGATTAAGAAGCCACTTTCCTAATACCAAAACAAGCCGTCAGTAACTCAAGAGGTTAGGAGGACAAGTATATTATCATCAATAGAGTTTTCCCCTTTGCACAACAAGCAAAAATATTTTTCAGCAAAAAAAAAAAGCAATTCCTAATTTACATAACAATAAATCAGACTTATCAGATATGGAAAACCTATGTGAAAATCTTGGTAACTGATCAGTAAACGTATCAAGGAAAATAAATAACAAAAAAGGTAACTTGCATTGCTATCCTCAGGATCTTCTAAACCATCAGGCCGACTGAGATTGCGTGAAGGCTGGCTGCACACTACATCATCTTCTAGCTCCCAAAAGGAACTTCTAACAGGTGGTCTTTGGATCTCATCAGGATTAAAAGCACCATCTGCTCCATCTGAAGAAAAATTAATTAGGATATCTTTGTTCAATAGACTGTATTTTGAGATTACAGACATGCTACCTTACCTTTAAAAATCAAGAATTAAACACATTTTTGGTACAGACAATATAAAACAATAGGAGAGAATCAGCTTCTTCCAAAGGTGTTTAAAGCTTTTTTTAGTTTACCTTACTAATTCCCATCATAAAATAAAGGCCCTTTACTGATGTTCATCAGTCAGAAAAGGCTCTGTAAACCAGTCTGAAGACTGTTGGTACTTAACCTGCATTAAATGAGGCATTGCTTTTGAAACAGTGAGGGAGAAATTATACTGGGGGATGTGAAATTTATTTACCTCTTCTTTCCTGAATTGCATAAGGGTTTCCATATTGCAATACTGGTAGTCTACTTGGCACTGCAGGAACTGGTCCATTTTCTTCTGAATATGGGTTGCGAAAATGTAATGTCTGCTGTGAAGTCTGTCCTTCCATCATCCTTCCAGCCTGATCTCCTGGTGTCCTGCCAAGCTCCTAAACAATGCAAAGTTCAAAATGTAGTTAACCTATGGAGTCCTAGCAAAATTTGAAATGTTTATGAAATATGTTCTTAACAGAATAAATCTGCTAACTTTCCTACTGTCTTTTCATTTTGGTCTTATGCCAAGCATACCATAAATACCAAAAACAGTCAATGAAGAAAAGAAAATACAAAGAAGGTATTTTAAAGAATTTTTTTTTCTTGGTTTGTTGTCAGTTAGTTCTAATTGCATAAATAGAACTGCCATGTTTTTCAAGTGTCTGCATCCTTTTCACAATGAAGAAAAAGTAAAAGAAATCAAAAATTGGTAGATTATTGTTAATCTAAAGATAATGTGCAGTGAGAAAAGTTTTTAAAAGTCACAATTTAAAAAACCCAAACAATTATTATTTTCATATCATACTGTATACCATTCCAAAATGTCACATTTAATATGTGGAGCACATCTTTGTGCATACTTGAAATAATTCCATAAGAATTCATAATTGGCAGACACTTAGTGAACTAGTAAGTACATTGCACTGGATCCCTTCTGATATTTAATAGCAATATTTGTATCAGAACATTCTTTCAAAAATGACCAAACAAAACTCTTACAAAAATTAATATACTTAAAATTCTAGATTGCTGCATGTAAACCATATATATGATAGAGATTAAAAACTATAAAGGGGATTTGTAACTTAGAAACCATTAAAACTCTAAACCAGTATAGATATTAAAAGACATGAATTAAAGTGACTTCAGTGTGGTCAATGCATCAGCTGTAATTTATCCCAATAAAAATCTTTCTTGTCCTTCCATTCAACAAAGCGGGCTAAGGGATAGAGAGCAGTATGTCATGAACATCAAAAGGAATATGCCATTTAAATTCAGAACCAAGCAAAAAGTTCTGAGATATAAATATGAAAACGATAACTAAAACCTAGGGACTGTGAAGGGAGACATGCTTTCCAGTACTGTTTTTCTGATTAGTATTTTCTTCTAGGTTCTCTGGGTTTATGTTTAACATTTACTGACATGATGCTAATAAAACTATCAAAGACTGAAGTGTGTCCTTTTCCCAAAAGACTTCAAATTGAAACTTAGAACCAAACTTCAATTACCAGTTCAACTCCATAAGAATTAAAACTCTGTTTAAAGAAAAGGAATTTTTTTTTCTTGCAAACAGGTGAATTTGAGCAAAATGCAAAAATTAAGTACCAATAACTACTCTGAAAACAAAACACTACTCCAATGCAAAACGACTTCATGTAATTGATGGCACCCCTCCTCCAGATACAATATAAAGTTATGCCACTGTTACATTAGATTTACAAACTAAAAGGACCATGCTATTAAAAGAGGTAAGATTAAAAAGCTAGGAATGCATGTTTAAGTGAGTGCGTAAAATCTAAGCAATTCATCTTTACTCAATACAAAGCAGGAACAACTAATTAGCAATGAAATCAAGATTTTCCTTTTTAAAACAAATTTCTTCTGCAATACAGAAGCAGTTTAAAATGAAAGACAGTAGCATTAGTACTTTAATTTTAGCATTACGTACGATTAAAACAGTATGTAGATACAGTTCTTACAGATGACTGTAAAAACACGGTTCAAAAAAACCTTAGCCAGAAGCTGGGTAGTTAAGGTAGACTGATTTTAAAAAGGCTATCTAATGTGTACCCATAAGTATATATAATATGAGAAGTACCTCAGAGATACTTCTACACTAGCATTAATATTACAGAATGTGTGACAGTACCTTCTCACTGGAAAAGAGTTCCAACTGTGATGCCAGTTCCTTTATTCGTCTCTCTTTTTCTGCCAGCTGAATCTATATGAAAAGATTAAGATTCTTGTATTATTTCCTTGCATGTTATATTGTGAAAACAAAGTTCCCTGATTTAATTAATCTTTCAGATGAAAATAGTTTTGTCTACTAGAGTTACAGGCAACACACAGTGTTACTATAAATCTAACCCAACAATTCTCACAAAGTTTTATCTGCTGGATAACAAAAGTTCATTAGCAGTCTCTTCTTGCCAGTTTTCAATAAACAGTTGTGGAATGACAAAATTCTAGGTTAAAAACAAGGAGAAATATCAGCAGCACCAATGGCAGGAGGGGTATCCCTGCCCAGACACTGATGAAGGTTTGCAAACCTCATCTCCTTATTTCTGAAGAAATCTCTTGGCATTTTGTATGCCCCACCACAGAACTTGAGAGAACCAAAAGCTACTCCTGCCTCAAAGAAACACGTTTGTTCCATGAACGTCTACCTTGTGTTTCTACTGGGTGCTCTAGGAGGAGGTGCAACTGACACTTTAAACAATCTTTCCTGGTTTCAAAGCGACGATTTAAATAATCTCTCACTACAAAGGACTATTTTATCTGTATTCTGGTTCCTCTGGAGACTGCCTCTTCCCCTGTTTTTCTAATATCTAACTAGAAGATAAATGCTTGGCATTTAACTCAATGCCAATTGAGCATTAATGGCAAGCTCAATGCTTGGCATAACTGCTTATCAGTTTTTTTAAATTTTGAAATTCCTTCTCCTAGTTTAGGTCAATGGAGCAAAATCTCCTGACTGGGAAAAAAAGCTCACTTTTTCTCTACCACCTGCACCCTCCTAAATTACAGCAATTTTTTAATTGCAGTCAAAATGCTTTCAAGCGTGAAACCAATTATTTATTACATCCGCTGTTGAAAAGTTAAACTTATTTCACATTAAATTATGCATGGCAACTGATCACTGCTAATTAGTAAAATAAACTGGAAAGAGTAATGCATTTTATAAAATTGAAATTAGAGTTTTGGAAAGTGTCAGAAAAAGATGGCCTATGAAATACTGAAATAAACTGCAGAGCAATTCGGCATTTTATAAAGAAAAAGTGCTGTAATTAGTAATAGAAAGGGCTTGCTAGTAGAACCAATACAGTCACAGTTCAGTTTAATAATTTTTCATCACAATGGATAAAAACAAGCAACAGAGTCAACTGCATTGTCACATTAGACTGAGAAACCAGCAGAAAATCTGGTATCATGAACATTTGTTGCTCTTATCTCATCCCTATTGACCTAAAAAACTAATTGTGTGTAAGCATTATTATCAAATAACCTCAAAGATTAAGGCCCCTTGCAAGCTAAAACTGCCCATTATGCTTGACTTTCTGCTGAATGTGTTACATCACTCTACCAAGACTTTAGCTGAGGTTCTTCAAATTAAATTCTTGCATGATTTTAAAAACAATGGATCGCTCCTCTCTCTCTACTGACTTTAGATAAAATGCATTAGACATTATTACTATGGTAATCCAGTATAGAATATGAAGATTTTCGACAAACACACCAATCAATCCTCCTGTTAGTATTACAATAAGCAGCAGGAAATTAGAAATCCCTTGCCCTTTTTTCCCATAATTAGGAAATTTAGGGGTTTGTCTAAATCCACTGTATTAAAAGACTGATGGCCAGCTGGTAGTAGATCTCAGCAGACCTTTCTTACTTTAAGAGAAGCATTACAAGACTGTATTGTTTCTTCAAAAGCAGAATTTGTATTCACAGCAAAAATGTATTTAGCATGCTTTCATTATTAAAGCTCTTGATTACCTGAACTATTGGAAATAAGCAGCCATGTTAAGAAGAGGTAACCATTAATTGTCGTAAACAAAAACTAACTTACTTTATACTGATCCTCCATTGCTGCCAGCTGTAATTTTATACCCTCGTTGATTTTCACTTGTTCTTTCCACTTCAGCTCCAGTTTAGCTAATTCATCAGCATAAACACTGCACTTCATCTTCTCATCCTAAAGTAGTTTATACCATGGCATGAAATATTTACATTCTTAAGAGATTTTCCCTCCCACCCCCAAAAATGTCACTGTGTTAACTCCATGCTTTTAAAACAAGACCATTTACAAATGGCTTCTACAAGCCTCACTCAAGACCACAGAACACTGCATAAATTATGCTCAATAGGCATTTACTTCCTTGAGTTTTCAACAAGCTGATATTCCTCTTTAGTTTCTCAGTTTCATGTTTCTTTGTACCCTAATACTACTAACCATGATTATTCTTTCAAGTACCTCACTTCAATACAAAACCCTCCCCGAGTGACTTTTACAAACTAAGTATCTTTCATCCAGAAGGTCAAAGTCAACGCTTTCTTCAAAAATCACTATGGAATAAACAGCCAGCAGAAGCCAATGCAGGCTCTCCATGGACAGGGTCATGTGCAGAACTACAGGACAGTTATTATACTCTGGAAAACTTAGTAAATAGAATAGTATCATTGTGATAAATAAAAGACACAAAATGAAGACAGACAAGACAACACAACACTCAAAAATAATTTCTTAAACTCTTTTCAACTTTTCACCAGTGCCATTGATGCATTACTCCATCATACATGCATCCAAACTGGTTAAATGAAAATCCAGTGCCAATTTTGGTCGAGAAAGTCAAATAAATGCCTTTAATGTATAACTGAGCCCAAGGTAGTTGGCAGCACCCACTCACGTGTGAAAACACTGTAAAAGCCATGACAGGCAGATACGGAAAAATTCCTTTTCTTTGGACAGTGCATCAGATCAACACCACCTCACTTATTCCAAACATCAGCTTGCTTACAGCAACCTGTTGTATTTGGTTTATATAAGCAGTTATACTTAATGTAGGAACAGAAAGGATTTAAAACCTTAAGCATGTGGACATTTGCTTTACAGTATCTTGGTTTTTCTTGTCTGGACCCTCTAAGGACCATGCACAGTCAAGAGTTGACTGAACAAAAATGTGTTTCCTAATGTTATGACTGCTACCATAACCATGGTGTATCACACAAACAAGGCAGATCAGCTGAGTAGGCCTTGCGGTTTTAAGGCTTAGCACCTACAGCTACTTTTTGTTCAGCTTTTCAAAGCAGCTGTTTACTTACTGCCAACATTTGCTTGCATTTCTTATACTTCTCTGCTTTCTCAGCAATCTCTTTATTCATTTCACGCACTTGCTCCTTTACCACGGATTCCGAAACTATGTCAGGTGAAATGCGCCTAACTGTGAACACTGAAGAAAAAAACAAAAACGTTGATTTTTTTTTTTCTTTCACAAAGTTTGAATAAGAGAGATGACAGCCCAGATTTGAGAGTGCATCAAAAACAGAGTACTCCATGATATCCAAACCAGAGACAATCAGCATTATGTGCTATGTATGATCAGCAACTGTACTGGCACATCTGTGTTCAGTTCTCTCACACTGAGAGAAGATCAACATAAATACACACATTATGTAGTACTCTCCCAAGAAAGGAAACAAAGTAACACCAAAATATGTATGCTATCATTCTAAATACTCAATTCCTACATAAAAACATGGAAGCACCTCAGCAAACTACTTCATCACACATTATCACTGAGCTTGCTGGGATTGTATCTTTTTAACAAACACTAGAATTTACTTTAGACAGGAAGAAACTGAGAGAAATTACAACCTTTGGTCTTTACAGACAGCAAGAATCTTTCAGTTATAAACTAACACACAAAAAGACTATCAGCATTTTTTGCATTTGTTAATTTAAACTGAATTATAGAATCACAGAATGGTTTGGGATGGAAGGGACCTTAAAGATCCTCTAGCTCCAATCCCCCTGCCATGGGCAGGGACACCTTCCACTACACCAAGCTGTTCAGAACCCCATCCAACTTGGCCTTAAACACGCCAGGGGATGTGGCATTCATAACTCCTTTGGGAAGTCTGTTCCAATGCCCCACCAGCTTCATAGTGAATGATTTCTTCTTTAGTTTTAACCTATTATATATTGAAGGTTTAGAATATTCTTTTTGCAATAGCTTAATAGTTCATATAATTATAAACATTTCCTAATAAATCACTAGACCTATAATACATTAAACTAGTCAGTAGACTTGACCTTGCCATCACATAATCAGAACTTTTCAGCAGACTGATTTTACAGTAGAATGTTACAGTGGATAGTCATAATAACATGACTGCAAAATTACTGTGCTATTACACTCAAATTGAAAATTTGACCAAGATTTTTTTTTTTAAATAAACTGTTTCTTAGCTTGACAAAACCATCTCTGTTAACCATGAAGCAGAAATTCAAGAGTTCAGTTCGACTGAGAATCGTAAATAGCAACTAAACTGATACATGAACTTATTTATGAATGTTACCATTTGGTAAGAGACAAAATATTTAGCTCAATCTTCACATCTCTAGTTAATGCTTTAATTAAACAGAAAAAATCCACCTATTTTATGCTACAAATACTATTAGTGGCTACTTCACATAGACAACAGTTCTAGGCTTATAAAGACAGACAAAATTTATGCTGTTGATACCTGGAGATGCAGACAACTTTTTGTCTGTAGGGGCGGCAGTAGCTGTCTCAATGTTAGATGCATCTGTCAGTTTCTGTTGATGCCCTGCAGTTTTCTTTGTGGAAAGAAATTTTGTTTTGGTACTTGATTACATGAAAGCCAAAGCATAAAATAATGTATCTTGCAAAATGTATAATGTGCTCCAAAATTAGACAGAATGGCTCATTTAAACAGTAGGCAATAATAAATATATAAAAACCATTTCATTCTACTAAGAGTGAAATTGCTTCACACTATGATTTTTATCATCTTACTTGATGAAAGTCTTTTTCCCAAGAAAAAGTAATTTCTAAGCAAATTATTACAAAAATCTCATTTTCTAGAGAATATAGAATATAAATTTCTTATATTCATTAACTTAAATCTAACACTCTATTAGAAAAATAGAGTCTGTATCAGGAATGTCTGCTGGAATTCTGGAGCAAAAGCAATGAAATTTGGTATTCGCTGTAAGATGTATAACATTGCCAAAGATAAGGAAGATTTTTAAGGAAAAGCCATGGATGCTCTGATATGAAACCTCATTCACCATTGACCTTCTGGATGAGAAGATGACTTTTTTTATGCAATGTTCTGTGGATAAGACAAACACATAAGTCTGTTTTTAAGAATTCATGTTTACACATCTTGCCATTGTGCATAGGCCTTTTCCCTGTTTGAGCTCCTCTCCAACTCTAATTTTTACAAAAATCTGAAGAACTCTGCTCTCAAATCTATTTGAAATTGATTGACAGGTTCAGTTACTAGGTGATTTAAAACTTGTATCATCATTGAAAAAGTGAATAAAGATTTATTTATGAAACAGATCTTCAAAGAGTGATAAGATTACAAAATAAATACATATGGAATACAACTCCATACTGTGTTAAGAAGACCTCTTCCCCACTTGGCTTTTAAATCCTACTTCAAGTTCTCTATTTCCCCCACTTTAGGGCTTGGGATTTTTTTGTGGCAGTACTGGATAGAAGCAGGAATTACATATTTTCCCAGCTTCAGTTTCAAAATCCTTTCTTGAACAATGTCATGCTTATAAGTTCATCCAAACTCTACTAGGCTTCTACACTAGCTACTATAAATTCTATGCTTGGTTTGGACAAATACTTAGAAAGAATCGTTGAAATAATTTAGGTATGTGAAAGAAAATTCTGAAGTCATTGCTTACCACATATTTTAATCCTTTTTAAAAGCATTCGTTTTCCCAGATGGAAATTAAATTGCTATTGAAATGTTACCAAAAAAAGCAAGTGCAATTTATCCCATTTTACTTACTGCCTGTTCTGTCAACTTGTTTACTTGTTTTTGAAGTTTTTGACATTCTTTGAATTTTTCCTTGTAATGGTCAGCAGCCATTTGTAGACGAAGCTTCAGATCTTCAACTTCTCTGCGCAGTTCCTGCTCCACCGCATTTGAAGCTTCCTTAAAAAAAAAAAAAAAAAAAACTGTTCTCCCTTTTGTTCAAATACCATTATTTTCCAAAAAGTGTTTTTTCAATTAAAAAAGCATAATGCTCCATATAAGTACTGATGCTCCTATTTCCTTTGTGGGAAATAAAGGAATAGCACCAGCAGTAGAGCACAGAAAGAGGCAGAATATGTGCTGAACTTCATTCCAAGCAGAACACACTGAGGGATGTAAACAGGCACTGGAATAATACCAGAGGCAGGTAAAGGAGATTCTTATTTATGGGCTCATTAACGTGTATCTAAAGTCTGAATGCATAGGAAAAGTCTGAACTCATGCCAGGACATGCTCAAGCTATCCTACAGACAAGCATAGCCACGCAGCAAAAGTGCACAGTCCACAACTATTCCCAGAGTGATTCCACTCAGCGACAACACAGATACACAAGCCATAGAAACCACATCCTAAAACTACACACAGGCCACGCTCAGACACTTTCAGGTAACTTGAGGTATTCAGGTGACTTGCTACTTTCAAAACATATAGTATACAACTGAAACTCTCAGAAAAAAACCCCATGCAATTCTTTGACATTTTAAATATAATCATTCTTTGCAGTGTTGCAATATTACAGTACTATTTTAATTGTGTTCAGCTCAATATATTTTCTTCGATCAGTTACCATTACACCATTATACCATTACAGTAATCCTATTAGCAAATAAATGCAATACAGTTGCAGTCACTGAAGATCCTTGATAAAGCTCACTTTAATCAAGATGATGAAACATGTATTAGCTCACAATATTTTTATCCAAGACCAAGATCAAGACTCCCCTACATTACTAAGGTCAAGTTTCCACTACATTAATATTTTTATACATATATGTACTTAAAGCAAATTAACTTTGATCATAACAATTAAAAGGACTTGTAAGAATTCAGAGACTATCTATCAGTGAGAAAAGAACATTATAAAACAACCCAATTTTCTACCAATACATTTTCTTATCTGAATGGATTTTTAATGCTACTTTGGCTCTCTTTACAGAATTAAGACGGTGAGAGGATTCAAAACAACATAGATAATGCATTATTCTCTGAAAATAATGCGGGGAGAGGTAGATGTGAATAATAGCAGAAATGTCCTTTCTGACCAAACTTCCAAATCAGCCAACATGAACTTGAGTTGAACTTAACTATACTACTTAAGGTAGTATATTGAATGCTGAAAGAGAATTTGATAATTATTTGCACTAATCATCCAGAAACCTATTTTAATCTCTATCTTCAGTAAAGCTTTAGTAAAGATTTTATAACTACAGAAAAACTTCAATACTAAATATTGACAATTTACCTGTTCATTTTTCAAAGCTGTGATTTTCAGGAGTTCAGCTAAGGCTTCAGCAAGTTGCTTTTTAAATTTTTCATTTTCCAGACGTGCACTGTGAAGATCTGCCATTGTCTTATCCCGCACATTTACTGCATCACTCAGCTCTTTTGACATTAGAACAGCTTCTTGTTTGCTAGCCTGAATCTGATCTTCAGCTTTCCGAAGCTGCTCTTTCAAAATACTTGCCTCGTCCTAGGAAAGAGAAGAGAGGGAAGAGAATTCATCATTTTTTAATTTAAGGCTTAAACAAAGGTTGGTATAGGGATTAGAAACATCTGGAAGAAAACCCCTGTTTTCCTGGTAGCTTTAGCGAAACTACTAAATCAGTAAGTCAGTATGTATTATTTTCCCCACCTATCTTTGCCAGCAATGATGTGCAAATATATTTCACTATGAAATAAAGGCAAACTTTATTTCATAGTGAAATAGTTTAACTATGAAACAGAAGTTTCAATTCTGGATTTTTATTGGAATTTCAGCTTCAGTTTTAACTGTATGACCAAAAAAAGTCTGTTTTCCACAACTCTGTTCTTATTACTATAGAACTCCAGCATCAAAAGCAAAGCTCATCCCACAGAAATACACTCAAGGTAACAAGAGAGCAAGAGGTTTTATAGCACCTACAATTGGTTGATGCAAAACACAGTAAAGCAGCTTTGGGATATTTTTCTCACAGCTCTATTTCCCAAGATGTTGCACAACAAGTTTTCCAGAGGGAAGAGAGAACAAATAGCATTGAAAAGCAAGCTGATTTTTTTCAATGTAGCACTAAGCACACAGGGGAACCCAAAAGTCAACTGACCAAGCTGAATTACCAGCCTCTCTCACTCCTCAGAGAAGGCCAGATTTTTTTTTTTTTTTTTTTTAAAGCAGCTACTATATAAAGTAGTCACCGGCTCTGGGCTCCCTGATGGCATAATCATCTCTTATTCTTAAGTCCAGACATAAATTCAGCTATCTCTAGTTCATTATTTGTTAGGGTTTTTTTATGTCACTTAAGTCCAGAGGAATACTAATACATTTTGTAACCATTTATGAAGATGGATAGACAAGTAAATGTCCTGTCTCCTACCTATTTTTACAGCACATGATACATTGGTAACATACTTCAGTAAGTATCTGCAGCTTCACAGTGTGAGATAAAAGTATTAATGATCCCACCAAAAGCATCAAAAGCACTTTAAGATTAATAAATGACATAAATGTTTGGTTGCTTCAGCACTGACACATATCTATTCCCTTCAAAATAAAAAGTACTAATTTAATACATTCAGAAACAAAACAGCAGAAAAGAAACTAAAAGTAAGATGTAATATAAAGCACAACACTATGCCCTTTTTAAACTCCACATCTACCTTTCCACATATTATATTCATAACTCATATTACTTTTAAACTATTTCTACTCTTTTAAGATCCCAGTTGCTTTTCTGTGAGAAGATTGGCAAGATACACAAGAAAGATGCTCCAAAATCTGACTTTTCCATGTTGGTCTCAAAGGCTATGTCTAAACTGACATTCTATTTTGGACCAAGAGCACAACTGTGTAGCAAACTCTCAATTTCATTACTGCCTATCTGACTGTAGATCAGAGAACAATCTCACGGCACAGAAACTGTATTCCTTTTGGATTAAATGGAACAGGATGAGGTATATCAGGAAAAAACACCTAATGGTTATTCTACTGTAGGTTTACCCTTGCTGGATGGCAGGTGCCCATCAAAGCCACTCCACCATTCCCCTCCTTAGCTGGACAAGGGGGAGAATATAACAAAGGCTCATGGCTTGTGATGAGGACAGGGAGAGATCACTTAGCAATTATTGTCATGTGCAAAAACACGTTCAACTTGAGGGGAAAACTAATCTAATTTATTACCAGTCAAATCAGAATAGGACACTGAAAAATAAAACTAAATCTTAACACATCCAGACCCCACCCCTTCTTTTCAGGTTCAACTTCACTCCCAAATTTCTATCTCTTCTCCTGGCAGCATAGCCAGGATAGAGAATGGAAGCTGCAGTCAGTTCATCACAGGTTGTGTTTGCTGCTCCTTCTTCCTCAGGGGGAGGACTCCTCACTCTCTTCTGCTGCTGCAGGGGTCCCTCCCATGGGAGACACTTCTCATCTAATTTCTTCAACATGTATCCTTCCCACAGACCGCAGTTCTCCATAAACTGTTCCAGCGTAGGATCCCATCCATGGGGTGCAGTAGTCCTTCAGGAACAGACAGCTCCAGCACAGGTCCTCTGGGGGATCACAGGTCCTGCCAGCAAACCTGCTCCAGAGCAGACTTCCCACAGCTTCCCTCAGGCACATCCACCTTCTCCACAGGCTGCAGGAGGCAGTCTGCCACACCAGGGTCCTCACCACGGGCTGCACAGGAATCCTTGCTCCAGCACCTGGAACCTTTTCCTCACCTTCACTGACCCTGATGTCTGCAGTTCTTTCTCTCATGTTCTCACTCTTCTCTTCAGCTGCAATTCCTCTCACAGGATTTCCCCCTCTCCCATACCCTTCTTTAATCTGTTATCACAGAGGTGCTACCATCATCACCCACAGGCTCAGCCTTGGCCAGTGGTGGATCCATCTTTGAGCCTGCTGGTATTGGCTCTCAAGAGAAGCTTCTGGCAGCTTCCAGAAGCCACTCCCTGACCAAAACCTACACAAACCAAATACAGGCATTCGTAGCACCCAACTAGAACTAAGTCTGAAGTAACTCCCCATGGACCATGGACAGCATAAATGTGAATTCTTCAGCAGTTTCACTCTCCTGTTATACCACACTGCTCCCACAGGGCATAGTAAGGCACCTCTTCCTTCGAAGCCCTACTGTCACTGCAGAGTTCTTAGCATTGTAGCTTGACAGTACGTTCACCTAAAAATGTTTTCAGCAATCATTCCATGTCTTCTCTTTTCTTCTCCACCACCCTCTACAGTCTCAACACAACTACATTACAAACTTTTTCCTCAATCTCCTTTCCTTTTTCATGAAGCTAAAAGCAGTGCAGGAGCACATCACTTTTACTGAACTAAAAAATTACCTTTCCGTGCACAGTTAATCTCAGTTCATCATGTGAGACCTCGACAAGCTCAAAAGGTGCAAAACTAGAACAGATATCAGTCTTTTCACCATTGTCTGCATCTACAGAGAGCATCATAATCCTCACGCCTCTTAGCCTATACCCCAGTGATTTCTTCAACTTCTTCCTTGCTCTTGTCAAGCACATACAACATTAGATAAGTTTATTCACATCAGGCCAATTATGTTAGTACTTCTTACTTACCTTGTTTGATGAGGAGTGCAAAAAAGCTTTCTTCATATTTTCTTTTTCAGCTATTAATAGCTGTAATCTGCCAACCTCCTCTTTATAATACGATATCATGTTTTCTTTGTTTGCATCCAAATTCTTAAACGTCTGGATTTCTTTTACTAGTTTGGTGTTTTCTATTTCTGTATTCTTCAAGTGTATCTGCAATGATGCTAAAACATGTCAAACTTCTTCCAAGTTAGGAGAACTACTGGTAACCTGTCTATTTATGTGCTCACTAAACTCTTAATTTATTCAAATTTGAGGCAGATTAGCACCAGTAAAACAAAAAATTAAACATTTGATACTATCTCTGCTCTTCAGCCCAAACTTTCAGGCTGGAATTCTTCCAGCATGGTCATCAAACAACAGCTCCACTCTACAGCTAGAACTTAAAAGCCCTAATTTCTCTCCACATCAAATTAAGTTATTCAGGACTCACTCCTCTCTTCACAAATGCTAAACAACTAAGGAGAAGCAAAAGAGAAGAAAGAAGAAGAACTTGAAGAAAACAAAAGGGGAATCATACTTCAAGTAATAACTGCCCACAGTCATCTAAGCAAACAGGTCTATACCAGGAATATTTGTTTTCAATGACAGCAAACTACTTCTAACCATTCTGCCTACAATAATGCAAAATAGCTCCTGCACTCCTGTGTTTTCCACTCAGACCAGAAGATCTGTGTTATTTACAAAGGGATTCCATGCTTGTAAAAGATACTTTGAGATTTTATAATCTAGGAACAGAAATAATCTTTTAAATACACTTGATCTGTTTCACACAACCTAAGGACTTCACTATTTTAGCATATATAAGGTTTTAAAGTACTTTGGGGGAAGGGAGGATGGCACTGTATTTTATTCTATATATGGGTGTCTCTCAATACCCAAAGAAATCAGCCATGCTAGTAAAAACCAATGCAATAGAGAACCTACTAAAGCTTCTCAGTGTTATACACAAGGCTCAAGAAGAGGGATTTTGAAAACAACGTCTGGACCAAGAACTTAAATGACTAAGAAGTATTTTAGTTATGAAAAAGTGTGTTAAAGATGATCAGTTACTGGGTGATGCACTGTACAACTAAAGAATTTTCACACTAGAATCTATTATTTTTTGTTACTGTGTCTGAGCTTTAAAAATGGGTGATTCATTCTCCTTCTCAGAGAACTTTTTATTCCTTGGTTGAATTCAGATGCTGTTTTCCTCATTCATTTTTATATGAGAACATCTATAACTATCTTAAAGATATGTTCACAGGAGTTACCCATTTCCTTTTTTCCTTAACAAATTCAATTTATTAGACTCCTCCATAAAACATTATTACCTTTATTTCAAACCACTTCATTCCAGTGTATACAGGTACAAGTAATAAAGTTACCTTATAAAGTTCTTTTTCATCCTTTTCTGTCTTTAACACACACTCAAGTTGCTCCTTCTCAAGCATCACTTTCTTCAGTTTGTCCTTCAGACTAAAACATTGAAACATTAATGGCACAGAACTATCAATATAGAAAATCCATGAATATAATAAAGACGAAAAACACCATTGGAAAAAAAAGTAAAATAATGAAAGTAAAGAACAAAAGAATAAATACCTGTCTAACTCAGTTTCTTTTGCAATGGCTTTCTGAGTAACAGTCATGATATCTTCTTCAAGCTGGAGAACTTTTGAAGCAGCCTCATCATGCTTCTTCTTCAAATCATTATTTTCCCTTTTAAAAGCTTCTGATGTTTGAATATTATCCTTTTAAAAAAATTGCAAATAGATTCCATTTAAGAATGTGATTCTTCAGAAGTAAAACAAGCTATTTGAATTAATGTCAAAATATTGGCCATTAGATCTCTTCCTTAAAATGTATAACAAGCCCATTTCAAGTATATATAAATAAATATATATTGAATATTTCTGTGCACAGTTCATATACCAATAAGGGGTCAATAAGGAGTTTGTTTGGGTGCAAGCGTTCAGTTACTCAGAGTGTACTAAAGACTTCAGAGTACAGGATAAATACATTATTTCCTATCTTTTGTCTATTTCCTTTAGGCAAACAAACCACTGAGTGTCTAGCTTAGAAAACAAAGCACTTTTAATTCTCTTCTACTTGCTTTTACTTAAAAAGAAGAGCTTGCATTTTTCCAGACAGTTACACCACAGTAGCAAGCCACATAAAGACAACTGCAGGCAAAAGGAGAAACAAAACAAAATAGAATTCTGATTTAGAGCTGGTTACTGCACAACATTCTCCTAGCTAGAACATACAGAAAGTCTCATATAGCTTAAGGAAGCTCATGCAACCATTGTGGAATTTGTGGAAGCTGAGAGAATGATGACAATACCCAAAACAGATTCCTTTGTCAGAAAACTGACAAATAAATAAAAGATGGGAAACCACTGTTAAGTATTGCATTCGTTATCTAATTACAGTAATGTCCATACTGTTCTAAGGCACTGAACAGCTGAATGTCATCTCCACCACAGCAGAACATTCATTTACAGTCAGGCTACCTTAAATAACCCTGAAAATGTTCTTTCCAATATAACTATTTTCCCAAAACAAAAGAATAAGTAACACTAAAGTAGATCTCACATACCTAGATAATATGTCACTTTTTTCTGATATCAAAGTACGATAAAGCTCAGCTTATTATCAACCATGACAGTGATACAAATCAAAGTGTAAAACAAGGTCAAGACAGACTGACCAACATACCTAACTACAGCACGACTTAGGAGTGTTTGTGCAGATACAAAGGTACAAGTTGTCTTTCTGCTCTAGATTTGGAAGATTAAAGCTCTACTTCATCTATTCATTTTTAAACAAAGCTCAATGCCCTGAAATAACAAGTCTGTACTGTTGCATCAAGAGAAACACATCAGCCAGACTTTACGAAGAACCCCTACTGGCCAAATTCCAACCTAACAAACAATGTCTTAAGTACAATAAAATATAATGAGGACTGGGTTTAGTCATTAATTGTCAAGATACACTGTTGGCAAGTATAATTAAGCCACACTTTTACAAGCAACTAAACAGAAGTTTGAGCATTATGATTTTTTTGGGGGGGAAGCGGTTGAGGGGTAGACAGTATCAAATTGAGGAGTGGCAAATGTCTCTGATGATTCACTCACGTGCACTAAACCAGCATAGAGATTTTTATTTTTGTTATATATATTATATAAAAGAAAAGAACTAATATATTACAACTATTTAAACACTAAATGGCTTTCTTATGTCTTAATATAAAGAAGAATTTCAAGGGATCATAATGTGCCATCTTTTTTTAAAAAGCACCATCGGAGAAGATAACCTACAACTTTCATAAGGTGTTTAGTTTTCAAGAGCTATCAGTTTCTTGCAACCAAAAATACATATGTACTTGTCGTAATGAGAGCAGGATATTTTAATTAAAGTCAGTATTCCAAGTAAAACTTGCTCTATAACCAGCAGCAACAACACACTCTGTAACTGCTTGTCCTCCCCTAGTGCAGTGGAGACTAATTACCTGCCCCTGTTTTGAAAGCCTACTATAGTAAAAAGCCTATTTCAATGCATATCTGTGTTTTCTCTCCACACCACTCTGGTATAACTGAAACTGTTGTAACCCAAGTGCCTTCAAAAAAATTTAATCTGATACATTATATATACAAACTGTACAAACAGTTCAAACAGGCTGCCAAAGGTAACATATATTAAAAGGAATTAATAGCCTGAAAAAAATTCTCTCCACAAACAGCATTACAATTGATGCTGCTTTCCTAGTTATTCTAAAGGGACATGGTACTAAAACGTAAAAGTTCAATACTTAACAGATTCTCACCTAATAAACTTGTTTGGATACAACTAAAGCCTACAGTTTTGAAAGAAAAAAAAAAAGAATTAATTTTTAGAGACAATTTGTTATTTTACAGAATTCTTAGCAATTCAATTTAGATGCAGCAATCCCTAGTCTCATACATTAGTTACAGTGGTTTCAGAGCCTGTAAAATTTAAAATTAGTGCTCTTAGAGTATTTTACAGGTAAAGTCAACTATGTCTAGAAGGGATCTAAAGGGGAAGAATATAATAAACACATCAACTAAATGTACAACTCCTCTTACAAAAAAGATAATTACTTTCAGTAATCATTGCTTTAATTCATTTATCTGATCTGGTACACCTACCAATACTTTTAACTTTTCATCCACCTTCTTAACAGAGGAATAAAAAAAGCACCACAAGAGCACAAATCATTTTAATGAACTGGTTTTAAAACACCCAACAATTTTAATGTTATTTTCATCCAGTTACAAATGCAGCCCCCCATCTCCCTTCCCTAGAGT
>VWZN01020580.1:197189-207762 GCA_013396955.1 Regulus satrapa | reverse complement strand
CAGCGGAAGAGCAGGCCTTTCCACACCACCAGTGGACCTTCAGAGGAGGACTGCACCCTTCTACAGGATCACTCACTGTTTCAACACAATCACATCTGTCACTCCAGGAGAACTGCAGCCACCATTTCATCAGACTGCTACCAGCACCCTGACTGACAGGGTGTCAGGTCATATCCTATGTTGATATTTGTTGTGTACTACTGTATTTTCTTTTAATATTCTTATTAAATTGTAAGGGGGTTTTTGTCTGTTTGTTTTGGGTTTTTTTCCCTTGCTAGTAAATAACTGTTATTCCTATCATCATATCTTTGCCTGGGAGCCTCTTTAATTTCAAATTATAATTAGGAGGGAGGGGGTTTCATTTTCCATTCCAAGGGAGGCCCCTGCCTTCCTTAGCAGACACTCTTTGTCTTTTAAAACCAAGACAACAAGTAAATTTATTCCCCCTGGTCTGATAGATGCATGGCTAATTTTACTGTGATTTCTGTGGGCTCTGTATGCCATAAGAAGACTTAAGAAAGACACAGAAGGTGTGTAAAGGAGTGTAACAATGTAGAAAGGACATAAATTATCTGGCTTCTCCACACTAAATCATCAAGAAACAGCTGTTTGGTGGTGGGATCACTCATAGACATGCTGAGGAGCTCCAATATGCTTTCTCCCCACTTGTGAGCATGTCAGAACTTTAAAATTATCATAAATGTCATTATATTTGATTACATATTCTATGAAAAAAGAGGGTGATGGATTTTACTGGAATTCAGTAATTCTGGATAAGACATTCTCAGAAGGTTTAAATTCAAGTTTCTTCAATTTCACAACCATGAAAACCATTGCAAAGTGTATCCCCGTCTTCTGCTGTTGCTTTCTCCCTCAGAAAGTACAGAAAGATCGCAGTTCCCATAGCACTGCATCTTTATGGGAGAGGGTGGTGTAAATGGCCTCACCATGGCACTCTGGATGAAAATACCATCAAAAATGTGGAAGCAACCCTGAAAAATTCAAAGCACGTCGTTACCCTTTTTATCAGTGAATTTTGAATGAAACACATAGTCTCAGCCCAGACATGCAACATCTATAGTTTCTGTCTCTTTCTGGAGACCTAGATCTAATTTAACACAGGCGAACACATAACACAGACTTTCGTTTTTATGTTCTCATGCTGTATTCACTCAGTTGTAAGAATCTGGCAATGTAGAAAAGCCATAAAGCATCTGGCTTCTCTGCAGTCTATCAGCAAACTATAAATGTCATAAGAATTGCTTAATACTAGGAAAAGGATGGATGCACAAAGTTCCTATATTCATAGCCTTTACCATGTAGTGGAAGTAATACTGCTAGGAGAGAAAAGTGAATATCAGCCTTTACCTAAATAGGAAGGCAAGCTTGTTTCAGCAAAATGGTCCCTTCAAAATATTTGGAGATTTTAGTCCTAAACTTCTTTTTATTTTATCTTATATATCATTTAACAATATAAAACCTAGACACAGATGTCTTAAAGGTTTGGTTATTTTTTTGGTAGCAGAAAATTTAGGATTTGGTCATACAGGAAATTGTCTCAGTGCCAGTGTAGTTAATTGCAGTGTTATGGTTAACTGTTTGCTCTTCTGGACTAGCTCTCCTGTGCCAGAAGAATTACCTGGAATACAAGTATTTTAAACCTTTTCAAACAGCTTAGAAATTGCTTCCCAAGTGACAATCTGAAGGAATTTGAGGCAGGCCTGTACCCATAGAATAAACTAAATTTAAACTCTTGTCCTATTTATATTACTTTCTCATGTAGGAAAGCCCCTGAGACAAAAGTGCTTTAAAATCCATTCCATAATACTTACTTCAGTATAATTATTCACAAATGCTAAGAGTGTCCACATGAGGATTTTGTGATTTGACCCTGGCCAGATGCCAGGCACCCACAAAAAGCCTCTCGTTCACACCTCTGCAGCTGGACAGAGGACAGAAAATACGATAAAGAGTTCATGATTTGAGATAAAGACCAGGGAAGATATCGCTCTCATACATTAAATACCATCATGGACAAAACAGGCTCAACTTAAAGATATTTAATTGAATTTATTACTAACAAAAACAGAGCACAATTATGAGAAATAAAATAAGCTCTTAAAAACTCCTTATGTCCTGCAACCCCTCTCCTTCCCACCGACAGCACAGGGAATCAGGGAGTAGGGGTTTACACGTCAGTTCATCACCTGTGGTTTCTCTCACTGCTCAAGGAGAGAAGTGGTTCCCCTGCTGCACCACGGGGTCCCTCTCACAGGCAGCAACTCTTTGTGAACCTCTCTGACTCCATCCCACAAGAAGTAGTCCTCACAAAGCGGCTGCGGTGAGGGTGCAGTCCACAGTCTTCCACAGGGTGCAGTCCTTCAAGGACAGGCTGCTCCAGCCTGGGAGCAGGAGTCACTTCTCCATGGGTCACAGCCTCCTCCAGGCATCCACTCATGCCAGCATGGGCACCTCCTCCAGGGGCTGTGGGTGATCTCTGCATCCCCTGCTGATCCCCATGGGCTGTGGGTGATGTCTGCATCCCCTGTTGATCCCCATGGGCTGTGAGTGATCTCTGCATCCCCCGTGGGTCTCCAGAGGCTGTGGGTGATCTCTGCATCCCCTGCTGATCCCCATGGGCTGTGAGTGATCTCTGCATCCCCCGTGGGTCTCCAGAGGCTGTGGGTGATCTCTGCATCCCCTGCTGATCCCCATGGGCTGTGAGTGATCTCTGCATCCCCCGTGGATCCCCATGGGCTGCAGAGGCACAGCTGCCTCACCGTGGTCATCACCACGGCCTGCAGAGGAATCTCAGCTCTGGAGGCTGGAGCACCTCCAGACTCTCCTTCTGCACTGACCTTGGTGTCTGCAGAGTTGGTCTGCTTACATGCTCTCATCTACTCCTCTACCAGGAATAAAAACTGCACTACAGACTTAATTTTGCTTTCTTCTTAAGTATGATATCACAGAGGCATTACCAACATCTCTAATTGGCCCAGCCTTGGCCAGCAGCGTGTCCATCCTCAGAGCCCTCAGAGCCACCAAGGACTGGCTATTCTGGACATGGTAGAAGCTTTTGGAACTTCTTACACATGCCACCCCTATGGCACCCCACTACCAAGAACAGGGCCGTGCAAAACCAACACACCCAGAATACCAATTTCACTCAATATGCAAGTGTTTACATATGTGGACACGTGTAGATACTTCACCCTTTCATACATAATGAAGATAGCAAGGTGTTGTACACTGTGGTCCAAGGAGGAGACACTGAACAAACTTAATGAGGGCAAACCCTGATGAAAGATGTGATGAAATGAATTAGGCTACCTAAAATGTCTTCACAGATCCAAGTTTTGTATGTATCAACAAGAGATTGAATGAAGTGATGGAGTTTCTTTCCTAGTACTGGGAATTTGAAGCTTTGATACATTTCTCATAGACACTAAGAAGAAAATTGGGTAGTCATTGGGGAAGAGGCAAATTGCTCTGGATTAGACACTGGCAAAGTGACAAAACAAATAGTCAATTTTTCACCTCGGCAAAGCCTCTGTGCTAAATCAGTGTTGGAAATATTCATCAATAAATCAGGAATTAAAGAACAGCAAGATGTAATCACCCTTGTAATGCAAATAGCAATTAACAACAATATTTGCATTGGACACAAATCTCTGAGGATAATAAAGGCTGGAAGTGCCTGTAAAGGGTTCCAACAGTAGACAAATGGGAAGCACAGTGGCAGATAAAATCTGATCCCCAAACCATCATGACATCTCAAGGGATTAACTGCATCAAATTCTATTTATAGCTGTCTCAAAGAGGGGAATCACAGCACTACTCAGTCCCATCCACGGCCCGGATCTCATCTGTGAGTCCTGCAGCGGCCCAGAGGTCACCCCATCTCTGTACGTGGGATTCCCTGGAAGGGCACGAGGAGCACAAGCCTGGATGGAGCAAGGGGGGCTTTCCCTGCTGCAGAGCAAGTGAATGGGCCACTCCTTTGTGTCCCTTAGCTACAGAGGAATATGGGTGCCACTGCTTCAAGCTTACTGATGGGAGTTAAGAAGAAATTTTCTTTCAGAATATATTATTCTGTCAGGTGACTTTGATACCTTCTCCTGTATTAACTATGTCAGCCTCTACAACTCAAAGGGAAAAGCTGTGCCATTAATGCCACATTCCTCTGATTAGGAGGATGACATGGAAATGTCCCAAGTCCTCAGGGACCAGCAAATTGCTGCCAGAAGTCATTCTGATTCCAGCTTGTAGCAGCAACCCCAGACTTGTGCTATTTAGATTGAGAGACATGCAAGGGAAACAGTCAAAATCTCACAGGATGGGAAAGGCTAAAGTGTATTTTCTCCTAATTAAAAACTGAGACATATTAATTGTCTTTAGTTCTTTTGGTGGTCCTTTGATTTGAGACACCTGAAAAGGGTTATATTTTTAGAAAGGGAGTACTCAGCACCTTTGAAAAATCTAGTCCCTGCATCCCCTGAGGTGGGAAACCTCCATCCCTCCATTACCTGCCACATCCCTACCTGTATATTAAAATGTGAATCAACACCCTGTAAAGAGAAAAATGTCAAAAGGCTGACAGCACTAACAAATACCTTGAGCTTACAGTGAATAAAATAGTCAAAACACGAGTTCCCCAGTTTTGGGGATTTTATCAGCATTTGACCTGGCTACTGTATGTACATCTGCATATGANTGCTATCTATAGGAGAGAAAGGAGGTAGGAATTACAAACTTTGCCATGTTAGGTTGTGCTGGTATCTTCCACAGGCCCTACATGAGAAAGAGCAGCAAGGCTTGGTCTAAGATGGGAGACATTGAATGCAGGACAAGTAAGTTGGATTTTAAGGACCACATATTGAGAGCATTCAAAAGTATGAAATACTAGCAGCACACCTAGAAAAGCTCAGGGATCTGGATTGGGGCAGAGAGGGGTGAAGCAGTTCAGGGCTAATGGGAAGAAGGGTGGAAGAGAGTATAGAGGGAATAGGAGAGGATGAAAAAAATCTTTTGTCATAGTCCAAATACCATGGTCACAATAATAGCGCTCTGAAGGGAGACTGAGGTTTTTTTTACACAGCATTAAAATGAAGCATTAGATAAAGTTTGAAGAAAAAATGCCAGAAAAAGCTATGAATTAAATTATGTCTATCTATGTCTTCAAAAAATGCAGAAGAGGATTGATCCCTGACCATTAATCATGATATATAAGATGGTGGTGTTTAACTGAGCTCAGATTTTTTAAAAAAATACGTATTTAACTTATGATAGAGGCAGGAAGGATTCACCTCTCAGCTATATTTTTAAAGTTATATCTTAGGAGAACCTTTAACAGAGATCTCTGTGACCAAAATGTTAGCTGAAATATAAATATTGATTATAGTTCAAGTGTTTTGAGTTCAGGAACTAAAAGCAGTTCTGCTTATTGCTAGTTCAACTTTTGTTAGTTAATTTAGCAATTTTCCTAGCTTTATATGCCAGGACAATATCTAATCTAAATATGTAGTGAAAAAAAATATCGTTTTATTGCAGAAAATTATTTTCAGCATGCAGGAAAGTTTTCCACAGAGGAATTATGATGGTTCCCATGGTTGTTCCCCCAGCTGTGTGTCTCACCTTTTGCAGAGGCTACCTCTCTGGCAGCAGAATAAGCAGGAAAGGAGGACGCGAGTGCCTCAGCCAGCCCAGCTTGCATGGAGAGACAGGGAATCTCAGCTCCCACACCCGCAGACACTTCCCGCAGCAGCTGAAGCGTTGACACGCGATCTCTTCTGCCAGCTCTGTTATGGCGATATGATTTCCAGCAGGGAGAAAATTAAAGATAGTTGGGGACTGAGGCATGAGAACCAGTTCTGCAGTTCATGGATATTTGTTCATTTGTCCTTACCACTTGTTCATTCATTAGTAGGTGGGTTTTGTTTTTTTTTTTTTTTAATTTTAGGTGTTTGGGCTTTTTTTAGTAATAAAACGCCATTTACATTCTTCTCTATTTAGGCAAGAAATTCCTCTGCACAAGTCTTTTCTATAAACATTTTTTTTTTTTTTTAAGGAAAATATTTATTAAATGAAAATTGCTAAGATAAAAGATGTTTATGATGCATTGCCATCTCGATAGAGACGAGGTACTCTTCATTTGGACTAATTTCATCCAGTTAAGTAATTGTAACTGAAGAATCTAACACCAGGAAATTGATGGATATTAAATTACAATTTGTGTATCTACAAAAGAATGGCAACATGGTTAAAAACACACCTTTTCCCAGGAGAGACTGTAGTAGAGTTCAGAAAGTAAATTGAATTATGGCAGCTAATGAGTTACAGCTCTTCAGCTCCAGTAACTCTTTCCCTGCACATTCTCCTGCAGGGAAGGACACGTCTCTCCTCAACCCCTGTGTCTCTCCTCAGTCCCTGGTAAAACCCCTGCACAGCTGGGCTAGGGGAAGGCAGACAGATCAGGAGGGCACTGGGCTCTGCCAGATGGGCGCTGAGAGGCTGAGCTCTGACTCCTCAGCACCTTGCTGAACCAGCAGAAACCAATGCAATGACGAGCCTGGTAATCTAGAGTGTTTGCACTCAGCTACACCCATTGGGTAGACCCATTGGTACCATTCCTACTAAAATGGTTCTGCCAATTAGATTAAACTGGTTTACATATGGTTTACAGAGATTTAATGAAAACCTTCAGGGGGTGGGGGAGAAGTGTTTTCTACCATGCTTAGCATAACAAGAGTGCCTGAAGGCAAGAGTGCCAAAATGGAAATGCGGCTCCCCCAGTAACAGTGAAAATAAGCGAGGGACATACTGGATCTATACTGCTTGAAAATTCTGAATAAGCTGTCTCTGTCTTCCTTGAAAGGATGCTATAGATTTAGTCTGGATATGGGAATTTTTGGCTGAAGCCTCTAGGCTCATGCTATATGGAAATCCAGGTGACCCAGTGATTTCTCACCTTTAAAAACTGATATTTTTTCATAACTGAACTACAGGGAAGAAAAGTGATCATGAATTAATTTAAATATTCCCAGTAAGGCATATTATTATGATGAAATTATTATTTGTTTAACTAAATTTATATAGAGTAATAAGCTTACATATTTTTGTGAAAAATTGCAGATTCAGAAGAAATTGCATTTAGCATGTACCTTACCACAGTATTTTGCTCATTAAATCATCTCCACCATGATGCTGTCCACAGTACAAATCCATATGTGTAATATATGCTATAATATGTGGTGGCAGAACGCAGTTCTATAAATCAGTCTTGAATCTTTTAGCAGTGTAGCCACGGGAGAGGTATAGAAATGCTTGTCACATCCAGGCCAGGAGCCTGGAGACAGGTGATGCCGTCACCTTTGCTCCTCCCCAGCTGGAGTTCCCTCAGGAGAGTCGCTGTTTAAACCACCGCAGGCAGATCCTTCCAAAAGGCACTGAAGAAGAGCTGGAGCAGACCTGAAGAGAACGGGGAAACTGCAGCTCCGTCCCCATCCTCCTGCAGAGCAGGGGTGGGGATGACACACTTGGTGCCCACCGCCTCCCCCTTGCAGCAGTGCCAGAAGCAGGAGCAAGAGGGCATCTCTCAGCCTCGGAGGTGCCCGGTGTCAGCAGCTTTCTGCTCTGATAAAGGTCAGGAGAGCTCACTCCGTGCCCGGCGCTGCGCTGCCAAGGTTCGCTACCCAGACTCCGCTCCAGGGAAAGGCAAGAGGCACTGCAGGGCACATATGCTTTTGTTTATTGAACTCTGCCTGCCCGTGACCCACTTGCTGCTGCCACTCAGACACGCTTTCTCATCCCAAAATACCAGCATGGTATTTTTTTCTCTATCAGCCTCAATTTTTCCAAGTGCACGCAAAATTAATACAGAAAATTAATGCATAAGGTTCAGTTACATTCAGTTACATTTAGATGTGCAAATTTTTTTTTTCTTTTTTTTTTTTTTTTTTTCCCCCTCCCATGGCTATGCAGATTTTTGGGGATAGGAATTAGGTAGGGGTTTCTTCCGGTTTATATTATTCTTCCAAAATTTCCAGTTTGACTTTAGACTCTGGCAATCACACAGCCTAGCACAACATTGCCTAGAGACAATCAGAATTTCATCCCCTGATTAGAAAATGGGCTGAAAAACACTACTCAGGCTTAACTATGGAAATTCAAATTTCTCTTATACAGTGTCAATAAACAGGTAGAGACAAAGAAAGTGAGAGAAGAAAGGTAAGGAATAAAAAGCTTTCCCCTACAAGACCCAGACATGAATATTTGGACATACAAGCCCTTAACAGTTTTATATGTGACATATTACTCATAACTTTTTATCATAGTCATCCTGTTTATTTGAGCCACTTTCATATTATTTTCAGCCCCTATTGTATTGGAGAATGGTTGAAAAAAAAGGTCCATATAAACTATTCTAGACCACCTCCTTGACACTATTGTAGTCTGCTGATATGACATGTCTCATAGACCCCCAATAAAAAAGGAGGAAGAATGTGCCACAAAAACCTCTGGTACTACTTTTAAAATTCTATTTGCAAACTACCAATTTACAGTGAGAAGGGAAAACCCCAAAACTCAAGAGCTAAAAATCTGATAATAATAATAATAGTAATAATAATAGTAATAATAATAATAATAATAGTAATAATAATAATAACCTTAAAACCTAAATCCTAAAATCACATTGTGGAATGGCAAAGGCCTATCATTTAATCCTCACTCTTTTAGATGTTCTTTTGGTACTTAATTTCTGATAGTATACGATATCACATATGATAAACACAAGAAATATAACAGGGTAAGTATATTGATAATGGCTTAACACACATGAGCTAATATTAAAGGCATTTTAGGTCAATTTAGCATTAAACTAAGATAAGGTGAGAACATTTCAGGTGCAAGAGAGATGAAAGGGACTTTCTTTGGGTAAAAAGAAGCAGCTTGGTTGGTAAGTAGCCAAGAAAGACTTCTTTTTTTTGGTCTTTCTTTATCTGAGATAACATGGATTGATTATATCCAAGTGATTTGTATAGATTGAAAACTTCTGTTTATTGACTGAGATAACCAAAAAGTGTATCAGTGTGTTCAAACTTTCCTTGAAATTTTCTCACTAAACACAAGTTAGCTGAACATTCAAAGGAGCAATCCCTTTCTTAGTTCTTTTGAAATAACCTTAATTTTAATCTTCAGTATCTCCCTGGTTTTTACTTTTTCTTCTCTTTTATTTTAGTATCATCATTATCAGGGTTTTTTTCTAGCACTGTTGCTTATTAATTTTCCATGCCAAACCTGTATTGCATTACTCTTTATTTGTCTATTATGTTACATGATTTGGTTGCTAAACAAAACTCTTTTTAATTGCTATTATGAAAGCCTCTTTTGGTTTCTTTGACTCCTCTCTTTTCCCACATAGTGTCTCAGGGTCAACAGGAGAGGGAAGCAGAGACGACTGATGTTGCATTTTTGCAATGTTTGCATTGACATGAACACAATAAACTGTCCTTACTGCAAAAAGGAAATTCCTCAGTGTGACAATCAGTCTCTGCTGCTCTCCAGCGATTCCTGTTTTGGGGAAGAGTAGGATGTGCTTGAGCAGGGCATGAGCAGAAGGGGATAGACAATCCCCTTTAGGAGCAGACACAATTTATATCAGTCCCAGCATTTTTAGCTATAAGTGCAAAGCAACAATGAGAGCTAAAGACAAATATTTAAAAGAACAACTATTATGCAAAGTGCTGCTTTAAAAAAGAAACTTTAATCTAGCCCCTATATGGCATCTCCTATGAGAGATTCACCGTAATTTTCAAGTGGCTGAATTAAGCAAGAAGGGTCAGGTAATATTGGCAGAATTCCTCACAAATGGACATATGCTTCCACTAAAAAAAACCCAAAAAACCAAAAAACAAACCACCAAAACAACAAGAGATCCACAAACACCTGGAAGCAGTGAATAACTTTAAATTCAGTTATTATATCTGCTATCACCACCTGGATATGCTATTTCTTCCCCTCGTCTGCTGTTTCCTGTTGTCACTGCTGGCACAGAATGGAAGGCGCCGGAGAAAGCAGAACTAAGACAGATAAAAGGGTCAGTTTGCTGAGACAAAAGATGATATCACGTCGAGACAAATTACAGAGGTGCTGTGTCTAAATGTGTTGAAGCAATAACTGCTATACAACAGCCACATCAGCAGGGCTGCTCTGCGCCTCCTGCTCACGCACGCTGCATGCAAAGCAGGGCCCGCAGCCAGCGCTGCCATTCAGGTCACACACAGCGGCAGCTCCCCGGCAGCTCGGGAGACAGCTACCAGGCCACCTGCAGGCCATGCTGCTCCGGCACGGAAACAGCTGCACGAGAAGTCATTGGAAGTGACAGGTAGCCCGGCGCTGGAGGGCAGAGCCCCAGCCCGGCGCTGCGCAGCCGGGTCTGCAGCCCCAGCGCATCCCTTGTGCATCCCCCAGCGCATCCCCAGCGCATCCCTGGGGCATCCCCAGCATGTCCTCCGGCTCATTCCATCCCCAGCGGCTGCCCCTCTGATCCGTACACCCTGTCCAGCTCGGAGTC
>VWZN01020580.1:181102-197105 GCA_013396955.1 Regulus satrapa | reverse complement strand
TAAGGGGAAAAAAAGAAAAAATATTTTTTTTTTTTTTTTTTTTTTTTTTTAACCCTCTCTCCTCTCCTTGGTTTAAAATCAGCTAGGGAGAATACAGGAGCTCTCAAGTATGCGGTGGCTTCAGAAGGTCTCACAAAATTGTTGATCAGCTCAGCAGCTTGAGAGGTAAAGGGTAGTTAGCACCTGTGAAAGATCAAACACTGCTCGAAGGCAGGCTGTTAACCCTGATGCAGAGAAAACTGGATAGTTAGAACTCCTAGAAGAGAAAGGCGCCATGGCTGCCTGGAACATAATGGTCACAGAGGGGAGAAAATACATATGGATATACCAATCATGTATGGATACATGGATAGATCAATCTATTTGTCTCACAGCACATTGTCATTTGGGATGTCCCCTTCTTAAACAGCACATGGTTATATATATCTTGCTAGGGAAAGAGGGGATTGTATTTTTACAGTTTTACAGTTTTTAAAAATACAATCCCTCCTTGCAATTCTGTATACAACTACATACTGGAAAAGGGAGATCAACCTCATCTACAGGCAGAGGTAGAACACCTACCTTGACCTCACTTTTGCTCCAAGACACAAAGCTGCCTTGGTTCTGGCACCAAGCTCAGGCAGATCTGAATTTCCATTGCTGCGCCAAGCCAAACTGGGCTGGTGGCACAACCTCCTGAAAACAGACCAGAATTTTATGAACTAGTTCGTGGAGTACCTGCGATTTTTAGCAGCTGACATTACCAAACCAGCCTGAATTTCCTTCAGTGCTAAAATTGCTGGGGCTAGAGTAAATTAATCCAGAGGGTTGTGGCACAAAATTGCAAAAGCAGCACCAGACTGCCTGTTCACATGACATACTTCTGCCCAAAAAAGACTATCTAGAGCTGAAATGTTCACCCAATTCTGTTATATTGTTACAATCTCACCCCTGTAGGAGAGATCAGCACCCATTTCCTGTGCTGTGCTGTGCTGCCAGTGTAATGGGCAAGGTAACAGGACAAGCACTGGGATGTATTCAACATTTCTGATCTACCAAGGAGCTTTTCCAGTTTTAAAATTTTTGAAGTGCTGGGAAGCAATTGGATCCTTAGCAAAGGAGGTTTTTTTTTTGCATGCATGTAATCTAGAAGAGGTGGTGATTTTTTTTTTCTTTATCTGAAGACACCTAAGAGATCTAGAATTACCCACACCTCTTGATAAATACCACAAGTCCAAAAGATGGACAGCAGTTGTTGGTTTAGTGTAAGAGGCATCAAAAGAAACTGATTTGTGGAGATATAGGAGATTTTTAAGGAGTGAAGGATAGAACATGTTTTATACTTCTTCTCAATGACCCTGACATACAGATTGTATTTTCTCAAAGACATGAAAATAGATACAAGTGCTTGATCCCTTAAAAGGAAGATGAATTAATTGCCAATATAGGCAGGATGCTTTGAGGCCCAGAAAACTCCTAATTATCCTTACAACACTTTATCACCCTTATTAATGTTGTCATTATCTGGGGAGGGGAAAGAGAACTCCATCTACAAGCAAAGAAATGTTGGTTGCATATTGTGATAGCCTTGAAAACAACATTTGTTTCTAGACAAATTATTTTTCTATATTCTATCAATTGAAAACCTGACAATAGAAAGTCCAGAAGCAATGAAATAAATTTCTCAAAATTATTGATAGATATGGGGTGATCAGAGTATTTTGAAAATAAGTGTATAGAGAGTTCAATTATTTTTCCCCAAATATTTTCTCTCAGTCTCTGTTCTTTTATCTCGTTCCATTGATCTTGAAACCATGATAATCAATATCTCTACTTTTAAAAACATTCTATGTGAGGGAAATTATTTCTATTTACTTTAGATGAGTAGTTTTGACAATGGGGAATCCTTTGGCATTGAATTGTCAGTGGAAGTGATACACTTCAGCACAGACCAAGGGTTAATGAAGAAAAAAAAGAGCAACCAAAACTAGGAAGCAGCAGAGTAACAATTTCAAAGGAGCAAGGTGAAATATTGAATCTCATCCCAATTCTTTGAATTCTATGGTGACATTATTAACACCCCGGGGGTTTTCAAAGCCTCTGGAGAAATTATCAGCATGCAACACTTGAATGCAGTATATCTATATACAGTATATGGATCTATGGAGTGAATTATTCTGCATCTGTGGCAGATCTTCAAAACCAATCATTTTTTCCTTTACAAATAGTTTCAGGCTTATACAGTCACCTTGAATTGTGCAGATTCTGAGACTGCTTTCCAAGTCACATGCAATAACATAATATAACTGAAGTTTCTGCTTCCAACCTGTAGTAACCTGAATGCAAGACAAACAAGAGATCACTGGTCCATCACAGACATTTGCATCCAAAACCTGATTTAGGAACCAGATTGAACGACCTTTCTTTGCCACTTCTGCTGTGTGTAGAGTTGGCTTTCACTGACGTGAAGGAATTCTTTATATTCGGCCATTGCCTGTCAGCTCCCAGAGAACAGAAATGTCTCAGCCTTGGGGAGCTGGGCACTTAACTCAGCATGTTGAAATTCATGATTAAAGGTGGATGGTCAGAAGTGATCAATGAGTAATCTCAGTGCTGTCCTCCATCTCCCTACTTCTAGGTTATCTCTGAGCTCTTTCCCAGATGAAGAAGTCCTCTAAATTTCAATATATGTGACACACAGTTGTATCCTTTCATTTGGATGATGCAAAATGATACTATTGTAACATAAAATACACTGCTATACAAGTCATATTACATCAATGAAATATCAGTGCCAAAAGTAAAGTACAAAGGGTTGTTAGCCCATATGCTCTGGAAAGCTGGAGATATCATGGGTTTCCTGTAGTCTCAAGATTATTTTTACTTACTTTAATGTATTTTGTGACACAAGTAAGTACACAATCTGAAAAGACCTATCCATGAGTGAAGCTGTGCAAGAAGGTGGAGCCCACAAGAGAGTATTTCAATAAATTACTTCACTATATTGTTAATTTTATTTTTAATAAGTTTTAATAAATATCTTATTACCTTAATAGAAGTACCTAACACATAATCAAGATTCAGATCTTGAGTTCTTAATTGCAGGAAAGTATCATTGCCTTGATAATTTTGTTATATCATCAAGTTTGAATGAATCATAAAATTGTAGAACCACAGAATATCCTCAGTTGGAAGGGACCCACAAGGAGCATTGAAGTCCAGCTCCTGGTCTAGCATAGGTCAGTCCCAAGAGTCACACCATGTGCCTGAGAGCACTGTCCAAATGCTTCTTGAGCTCTGCCAAGCTGGTGCTGGGACCCTGCACTGGGGAGCCTGTTCAGTGCTCAACCACCCTCTGGGGGAAGAACCTTTTCCCAATACAGAGGTATATGCACATTAACAAGATCCTTTCTTTAATCTGGAAAAATTTCACTTTAGTTTACACAAAAGTTTTCTAATTTTCCTATATTGCAAAAGCTGATATAATTTTCTCTTCCTAATGGGGTCCACAGGATTTTAATAAAAAACTCTTGGCAAAGATTACAAAGAAGAAATCATCCTGGACAACCCTTATATAGTAAAGTTTACTACATAATTCCACCTTAAAGTAGTTTATTTGGTTCTGTGAAGATACTTGTTTACCTTTCAGTTGAGAAATTCTTGGCATTAAAGGGTGTCATCAGAATTTATTCAGATTTAAATATTGGGATCGGTGAACCTCCATTTACTTAATTCTCCTTATTTTAGAGGTATAATTTGAATTTTCTCTTACAGTTGTTCTCAACTATGCAACTTGTATTGAACTTAGCTAATACTTCAAGAATCAAAGAAACTTGAAAAATAAATGCAAAGTCCTTCTAGTGGACAATTATGTAATTTATTTTTTTCTCACACATTTGTGTCAGTGGTGACTTTTTAAAAAAATATAAGTCTACCTCAATTTTTAATCCTCCTTTGTTCTTTATTCTTCTCTTGTATGCTGAAACCTTGTGCAGACAAGTTCCACAGGTAGTGGTATAATTGTGTCATTTGTTTGTTCATTTTTCACTTTATCCCTATCAATTTGGTTGATAGACACTTTTAAACTTTCTTCTTATGTAAGAAAGACTAAACAGCAATACTCAATTTACTTTATATCACAGTTAAGATGCCATTGAGATTACCAGGAACAATTTATATCCTTTTGGAAGCATTTTATCTCAGTCTTTAGGGATTTGTTTAAACAACACAACATTCTGTTCCCGTTAGTAACCACAAAAATGAGAAATTTAGATTAAAGTGACAGTTAAGGCTTTGCATAATTTTCTTTTTCCTGAGTTAAGAGAGGGATTTGTCAGACAAATAAGACAAAAATGGGGGGGGGGGGGGTTGTGTGGGGGGTGGTGTCTTACAGGTAATCCCAGCATTACAGACATACATTCATACTCAAGACAGCTGTTTTGATATAACCTCGGATATCAAAATTATTAGCTCAGACAGAAGGAGAAACAGCCAATTGCAATAATCTCTTGACACAAACTGTCTAATACTTCAAGATTAGCTTATTTTATTTTTGAAAAACTTATGGTTACAAAATGACAATGTGAGTGACAAAAAATGATTCTCAGTTGAAATACCTGTTTTTTTATAGGTTTCTACCTATCCTTGTCAATGACCTGATCCATTCTCTTATCAAGGTCTTCCTGTTAATTAAAGATTAAAAGTCATTCTGAAAGAATGAAATTATTTAAACAAAGCTTACTAACAGAGGCTTCCTTATCAATGTTGTCACTTTAAAAGATCAGATGGCAAAATGAAAATTGTATACTAAAATTCTACAGGTCATGAGACAGAGAATTATTTTTTGCAATGGAAAATTAATACTTTTGCACTTTATAGGAGTAATGCATTTGTTTAAATTGGGCAAAGTATAAGGATTTATTATACTTGTTTTTTTATTCTTCAGTGCTTAGCTTTCATAAAGGGTGTGATCCATACATAATCACTCAACAATTTAATGTGCTCTCAATTTCTTAAAAATTGTCTGGTTTTATAATTTACTGAAGACTTGAAAATTAGAAATACAAAACTTAGAAAAATCTAACAGTGCTTCTCTGTTAAAGCGGACAAGATAGTGTCAATAAGAAAAAGGGGAGCATTCTTGCTTCTTTAAACTCAAGGGTAAATTCAATGTCTTCAAAAAAGACACTGTTTCCAGTGTCTGTCCACTCCACAGTTTCACGCAAGGAGTCCTGCAGCAGTGGGCTCTACTGCAGCAGTTTGTACATACATTTCCCCTTTTCCATAGTTTTCCTGCACTTATGGTCCTCACAGGATCGTGGTGGCCTCCACCAACTCCACCCAGGTTTCACCCTCTGATTGCTTCTTTCCTGTCCCCAAACTCAACAGCTCCCATCCTGATGGCAAAATTCTGACCTCAGCCAGCACCTGGCCCACACCTCCTGTCTGGCCCTCACCTGGGTGAGATTTTGATGAGCATATAAAACTTTATAAAGTGGATGCATATTGCTATGACCATGTAACATTATCTAAAACAATGCAGGACCAAAGCTATGAAATAATAATTATAGTTACAGGGAACTAACCTCAAATGTGCTATGTTCAGTCAGTTAAATGGCCTGTCACAGAGCACTGGATTGTTTGTGCTTTGTCCATTTTGTTTGTGCTGGGTTTCTCCAGTTTGCATTGTTCTGAGGCTACTTTAGTCCTAGTCCCATTTGCTTGCTTGCTCTTGTCCCTACCCTGTGGTTTTTCAGCCTACTCTCTTTCCTTCCTCTCATAAACCCTGTTGACCTCTACTCTGTTTTACCAACAGCACAAAGTGAGTTCTGCTGATTTGGAAAAGAATGAAATTTCATTCATAATGCTGAGGTCACTCCAATGGGATACAGAAAATGGTGTGAAAAGGGGCAGGGTTTAGTCCTTTTCCATTATTACTCAGAATTTAAAAAAAAAAAAAAATCACCTGCTATGTTACAACAGCTGCTTGCTTCCATTTTTCCCTGCTATCCTAATTGTTTGAAAATTCAGAGAGAAAACTTGGAACATATTATAGGTGGAAAAACCTCCAAGACCTTGTGCAGGGGTGAGCTCCCGAAGGCAGGCTCCTGCAGCCCTCTGAAAAGTTTCAGCACAGGATACCATGCATTGCACATTGTTAACATCCTGAGTAGAGCTCTTGCTTCAAGCATTCATACTAATGATACTTTTCCTACTCTTGACTTTTCCGTTGCTGTATTTCTTTTTCCAATGAGAACTTTTTTTTTTTTTCTTCTGCAAAAATGGGTGATAATTCTCCTTCTGCTCCTCCAGTTCTGGAAATAATTATGTTCTTATACCTGTTACTATTTTACCTGGCTCACTGTTGTTACCTGAGACTAATTGGATGGAGTTAAGCTTATGTGAAGCTTTTTCCATTTGCTGTTATTCTATTACATAGTTCACTACTGTTTCTCTCCACCCTGTATGTGTGAAAAAGTGTTCTTCATATTTCGCTTAAGCACACTGTTAAGCAAACTTTTCTTTTTCTTGCAAGTCAGCAGAGAAAGAAAGGGAGATTGTAAACTAATTAGTATCTGGCCACAGAATTTCACAAAGCTTGACTCTTCAAGCTCTCTGTCTGATCTGGTTGAGGGTTTCAGAAATTTTTGGCAACATGAGCACAGATGGATATTTGCAAAACAGTTACTTTGCTTCTCCCTTCAAGGTAATCTAATTAATTAGACTTGTCACAGTTTAAATATTAGATCTTTGCTAACCTCGTTTGACTGAAATGGGTAGAGAGTCACAAGTAGCTCTACCAGCAGATTGGAAGTTGCAGTCTCCAAAAGAGTGGCAGAAATACAAGCTTGAGATCAAACTAAAGATCAAGAACTCCTTTAAGGCAACATAGCTGCAACTAATGAAAAGACACATGTCCACAGTCAAATATAAAAATATATCATAAAACACAGGCTACATTAAAATGGGTAAATACAGATTATCCTGAGACATTTAAGATATTGCATTTCCCTCTAAACTGGAAAATTTTTATTCTCTGTGTGTGTATGTTTGAATATAATGTGATTAGGCAAATAATTTGACCCATGTGGTTATATTATGATAACCATTTGGCTGGGAGCCCATCTGGTTGCTTGATTTCTCTTACGTTTTGTAAAGTAAGATAACAAAATTCTCAACCTCTTGAAGGTATTTGCCTTTTGATTAATTATAATAATTATCTACTTATTTTCTTATCAGGGGCAAGCACCCAAACTCTGATCTAATTTTCAAATGCTTACTAATAATGATAAATAAAGGTATGGTTTATTCTGGCAAAAATTCAATGGACAACAGAACATTAGGTAAAGAAGGTCCCAGTACTGCCATGCAGAATAAAAGCTTTAAAATCATTAAAAGAAATTAAAATATTCGTTAAAAGAAATAATATTTCAAGTGTGCTTCTGAAGGAGTCTGTTTCAACATAACAAAAATGAAGTATGGGTTAATATTTTAACATATATTTTACAAAGGGTTGCAAGAATTTTCTGTCGGAAAAACCATATCATAGCCAGAGAAATATGCTAAAGGCAAAGCTCTGGCAATACTAGAGAACTGGGTTAATGACTAGTGAAATACCTGAACTTTAATCAAGGAGATGGACTGAAATCAGGCCCTGAAAAGTTGTGTACGAACATCTGAATGTCTTGCTTACTGAAATTCTGACTATGCAGATACCTATAGCCAAATATCAAAGCATATGGAAGGAGTCTGAAAATGACTAGCATACCCTGAGCTGCTGATTGCAATCATATTCTGTATAACCTTTTAAAAGCAAACACTTATCAAAATTCAGTTCATGTTCTGTGCTATCTAATGTTTCTGTCTTTTTAGATTAATATAACCTGAAGGCAGCCACTCTGCACCAAGAAAAGAATCCAGGCTGAGGTGCTACTGATTTTACCAGTAATAGATACTCAGCATCTACAGAACAATTTGGCAAAAATGTTTATTGTCATTTTTATCCTGAGATCCCAGACTGCGTGCTGCCTACTTTCCTGATGTTTGTCTTTCCTAAACCTTAACAATGATGTTCCCCTTTCTCCCAAAATCCCTGTCTACTACAGACTCACTTTTTTACTCACCTTTGAGGTTGGCTCCTGATCTTTTCTTATTCTGTTTGAGTCAGAGTCTGGCAGCTTTTGACACTCACTATTACACCCTAATTAAAACTGACTCTATTGATCCAGCTCATTCCTTCAGGTTGTTTCTAATCAAAGACCTGGCAGCCCAAGCCAGATTTTACAGCAGTATGTTAAGCTACAGTCATGCCTAGGAAGGGAGGCTGCCTAAGAGGACAATGCAGAATTACATCTGTAGAACAGTTATTGTCCACACGGGCCCATTTGTACCTAAAAAGAAAACCTGAAGGGTTTTGGTGTTTTTTTTTGTTGTTTTTGGGTTTTTTGCCTTTTTTTGTGGTCAAACGCTAGCTTCTCAGGGTCATCTCTTCCAAATCTGTTAGATCCAAAAGTCTATGATTGTTTAAAAAAGCACTGTAAAGCAAGAGAGATAAAACAATACTTTTTTACATAAAATCATATTTTTATTCAATTTAATAATTTCCTTGCCAAATTAGAAAATATGTAAGAATTGACTGGGAAGTCCAGCTGACCCATGTATGCAAATTGAAGAAAACAAATATGGAACTGTCACTATCACAGTAAGGCTCTGATTTTGTTTGTAGCCTACCTATGTTAACATCGGAGCTATAAAATGTGGATTTAGGAAGCCAATAGCACTATTTACATATTGGTTTCTCAGGATCTCCTCCACTAACTTACCAATTTTAAGATTTGCACCTTCCAGAGATGAGAGCCTTGTGTTTACCCTTCAGGAAGATCAAGCATCTGTGTGTCTTTGTGTCTACTATGGAGGTAGCAAGTGGATTTGGTTCCTAGCAGCTTTTAATTGGATGCTCTCCTTATAAAGTCAGTTGCCCTTCTTCAGACACAGTTAACCACGTGCATGCTTTTGCAACTGCCCAGCAGAGCTCTTGAATTATGTTTTTTAGTCAGTGGCCACCCTGATTCTGCAGCACTTTATCACAGAAACAGTCAGAGGTAAGTAATCTCTAACTTCTCTCCTGCAGCACATCCCCTGAGGCACACCAATCCATGTCTCCAGGTAGACAAAATAACCTCTGCTGCTAGTCTAGGGCTGATGAAATGACCTGGAGGTAGGAGAGCACTGCCTGGAGCTGCTTTGTTTCCCCAAAGGTCCTCTTGATTGCTGCTGCTCTCTCAGTACCTCCTGTTCTTTCCAGACCTGTCTGCCTACACTGGCTAAGTGGCTAACTTTAAATCAAAATTACCACACCATGAAAAGATGTGGTTTTGGGCCTTTTTCACCTGTGTCAATAAATACATACTCTTCAGACAAGTAAACCAGTAGAAATAAGCAGGCAGCTGTCTCCCAGAAAGTGATCACAGGGGCAGACATGTGGGTCTGCTGTGAGTGATGCTCCAGGTACACATTGACAAAGCACCAAGGACGTGAAGGAAGAGCTCAGGTCATAATGAGCTGCAGTCACTGCCCATTCAGAAGAAACTGACTCTCAGAAGGCTGAGATAACCACAAAAGTGCAGTTACACAGGACATGGCTTCTCTCCTCCCCACCACCCATTTGAAGGCAGATCCCTCGTGGCTGCTGTGATGTGCAGGAAAGCCAAGCCTCACACCTGCTAACATCCCAGCTAGCACGTACCTGGGCAGGATGCAGCCATCTCTCAGGGTGACCCAGCAAGCACCTCCTTCTTTGTCTCTGGAGAGCTCTTGATGACTGCCCATGACACGCAGTAAAATCTGTCACTCTGCACTCAGCCTCGATGCCAGCCAGAGCTATCATCTGGATGATTGAATTCAATCACTAATGGCCCATTTACTTTAAGGAGGCCATTCTACAATTCAGAAAGGTAACTTGCCTTCAATGGAATAATTTTGCTGGGGAATATATGTATAGCTCCTTTTCTGTTGATATGCAGTAAGAAAAAACACTTTCTGGCATGAAGACTAAGCAAGCTTACATAGCTCTCTTAGTGTCTGGCCAAAAATTTAAAATCTTTGCAAATGCTATCAGCACTTTATCATTGATGCCATAAGGAAAATGAAAGCCCATGACTTTTCTTCTATTTGTTACTTTCTAGATTGTTGTACAATAAGAATTCAGCAGGCTGTAAGTCCATCTTCTTTCTCCCGTCTATTCACTTGCATGTTGGTTTATTTACATGTCTTCATCCTTTTTTCCAAAACTGAAGATTCTTGTATTAATTGATAACCCTTTCATAATTTCATGCAGGCTCTGATGTTCTAGAAGGCAGTCCTGACCCATAGAAGCTTCTGCATACTTGAGCAGTTTGCATTCCTGGTTCAACTTAACCCATCTGGCTTCAGATGGGTTGGGAACCACCTGAAATTAAACCCAGCTTTTCTGACTTTTAGGGGCAGCAGCAGATAACACAGGGCAATAACAATTCAAACACTGGACAGTGATTATTTGATTGTGCCTTAAGACATCCCTCTGATTTTTGTGGGGTTTTTTTGTTTGTTTTTGTTTTTGTTTTTGTTTTTTAATTTATAGCTTAAATTTTACTCCAGACTGCTATACAAAGCATACTATAAAATGATCCCTTGGCAAGGCCGGGGCAGAAAAAACATGAAAATGAATAGGAGAATTGAACAAGCAGAAAAAAATTCTAGTAACAACAGTGAGTTGTTAGGAAGGGAAGGGCAGTCCCCAAGGAAGGGACTGGAGCAGAGAAGAGATTTCAGTACCTCTGTAGTAAAGCCACCAGTGGGAAAGATTGCTGTGCCCTTCCCCGAATGACTTCCATATTTTTTCATGAAGTGAATTACATTAGCAGTTATATACCAACAGACAGTGAAATACCATGAAAACATGACCACTTGTACAAGTCAAGTGAATTTCTTGCTTACGAGGTAAGTCTTGCTTTCCCTTAGAATCTTTCTCCTCTGGTCCCTGCTGCTGGTGCAGCCCTAATGAGCAGGAAAAGTGCTTCGTTCCAGGCAGATGGAGTGCTGCCCTGGAAAATAAAAGAGTTAATCTCATCTTCCAGCTCTCTGGGTTAATGTTGTGGCCAAGAGACTTATTAGACAAGGACTGCAGCGTCACACCTTGCTATGCTGCTCTGGCCCTGGCACAACATACTGCCCCTGCTCAGTGCCAGCCCCAGCTGAGTCCTGACAACATGAAGAAGTAAACTCCATGCTCACAGGTCTGAGGAGGAAAGGATGAGAGGCATAATTTAAAGATCCCAGCTACTTTCAGGCACCTGATTCCTTTTTATAGGACTTGCAGTTACTAAATGACCTGTGATTAACACTAGTACCACTGGAAAATAACATACTAAAGCAAAATTTGATTTTCCCTAATTTTCCCAATTACCACAATTTTTCCCACATGCTTACAGATACAGCTTTCCTTCCCCCTTAACTCCTCAGTAAAAAATAAATAAATAAACAAACACATTCCCTGGGTATCTGACAGCTTGACTAATTGCAAACAAGTTTTCAAAGGAGGGACAAAACAGCAAGATTTTAAAACAAGTCTCTCCTCAGTATATAATTTTAATTTGAAATTTATTCAAAATAAATTAGTGTGATTATCCACTGAATCTAGCATTCATTGACAGTGAGAGATATTTTAGATCAAATGGTTAAAATTAAGTATTTTATGAAACAACACTTCCTGTTCAAAGCGGTACAATTAGTGAATTTACATTAGTGGCCCAATAGTGGCCCAATTAGTGGCCACAATCAATAGTGGCCTTGGGTTTAAGCTGCCATTGTATAAAAGTCTCTAAGGTCCCCAGGATCCCTCTGCACACGTTCACAACCTGTCACTTGGCCACAGCCTTCATCTCAAAAGCACTGACCTTTTACATATCTAACCTCTCAGTCATGGTTTCAGCCTGTGGCTAAGATTAAATCCTTCTTTGCAGCTGTCTCTGCTTGCAAAGCCCAGCCTCAGCTTTCTACCTGGTTTGCAAACCAGCTGCAGTCCCCATAATGTTTGCATGAAGCCTAGGAGTGATAAATGCCTGTGAAAAACATTATTAATGTATCAGCCAGCACATCAGGAGTCGATGAGGCACTGAAATGAAATAATGACAGTAGATCACAGCTTTCAGTGAGTTGCTGAGCAGCAATATTTTCCACACCACCTAAACTAAAGCTAGTAGCCCAGGTCCTTAAGAGAAAAGTTGAAGAGTGTGGGGACAGTGGCTCAGGCTATAGGGAGGTCTGCTTTGAAAGGGGAGCCTTGCAGACACAATCCAGTCCTGTTTCTGCCTGGTAAATCGTGCAGTATGCTCATTCGCAAAACAATTGGGACAAACCGTGGTCCCTCTGCATGCATTAAAAATTTCCAGTGAAACCTAAGATGACAGAGGACACCCATGACTCAGAAGGTGACATTCTCCTTTCTGAGTCAGAGCTGAGTAGAAAAAGCAATATGATGCTGGAGGACACTGCTCCTGGACAAGATGCAATGAGCTCAGAAACACTGCCAATCCCATGCTGCAGTTTTAGGAGACTGCTCAGCTACCCTCATCTCTTTCCAAACAGAAATTTACATCTGCACACCAAAGTACCACTTGCAGTTCTACCCCAATGACATTTGTCATAATATTATTTCTAAAAATGTATATATAAATGGTAAATCTTTGCTGTATTTTAGTCTGGAGATGACTGCAACTCTGTACAGAATGAAGCAATTCCTGTATGCTTTTTGTACAGCTTTCAGGACCCCTACAAGGTGAAAGAATCTATCCTGTTAAAATTTTATTCTATTATTAACAATCCAAAAGACTATCAGAGAAATAATAATGTACAATATTTTTGACAATGGTAGGATGTTTAAACACAAAACAACTGACTATAGCACTTCATCTCAGGATAACATTTATCTTTAAAAGCTTTGGACTTTTGCATGGTTGAGGAGTGATATAAAAACTCTTATTGGATGGTTGGCAGTGGTGTCAAATAAATAGATGGGATTGGGACTCTTTTCCTCTCCTGTTGACTGTCTTCTGGATACTGGATCCACTTCCCTGTGGAGTTTACTTTCCAAAACAAGGCACTATGCTGTATGTGAAGGAGAGAGCAGAACCACAGGGCCAAATGAATATCACAAATTGAATAAATACCTTGCTAGTTTTCTAATACATTTGATTTGTGATTTTGGAGGTTAGGCTTAGCTAAGAGAGGCTAAACTAATGTAATGCCCTAGTATCCCTAAGCAGGACAGATAAACTCACAGACACTAGTGCTGGCCCTTTGAGTGCTATCAGCTTCAGAGTACTTGGTATGGGAAGAAGAACAGTGAGAGAAGTAAACCTGTAGCTTGGGCTGTCCAGCCTCCAGAACTAATAAACATCCACCTCTGAAATCCTTTATGCACTTGAATATCACTTTTCATTATATGTGTGGTACTTGTTGCAGAAGTTGTTTAGCATACACATAAACCAATTTGCTTTTCTCATGGGTCTGTGGAACTTTGGGCCAAAAGAGCAGCCATTGCAATATCTCTTGTAGTAAGGACTCCATTCTTCCAGCAGAATAAATGGGAACTCTTGCTGCAAAGTCACAGAGAGGAGGGTATGACAATGGAGTGACTGCAGAAAGAGGCCTCTATGTGTCCCAGAAGACAATGGGAAATTAAAGAGCAGCACAGAAAAGAGACGCACCAGCTACGAAATTTGTATTGAAGCTGCGTCCAGGTACTGGAGAGGCTATTAAATTACTGCAGATATAGAGTATATATCTTACTGTAAATGAAAGAAGACTTAGAATCTTTAATACAGAATGCCATAAAGGAAGATAGAGCAAAGGAAGTTTTTGTTTACAGAACTACTCAGGGAAATGGGTGAGTACAGTGAAAATGAGACCCCTGCTGAATCAGAAATCACATTTCTAGTTTTCTCAGCTGCTCAAGACAGAGAGAAGTCAGGTGGGAAAACTACAGAGGACAACAGAAGCAACTGCTATTTGTTCAGAAAGATGAAAGACGTCACGGAAATCAAGTTTCAACTTAGCTGAGATGAGGGTGGAACAGGAACAATATGTAAACCTCAAAGAAGCTCATGATTCAGAAAACAGGCCAAATCCCTGTATGAATTCTTTTCAGAAAACAGCATAAACCTGAAGAAGAAAGTGGATTTTTATTTAATCCGGTAAGAGTTTGGTCATTGTTTTTTCTAAGAAAATAGAAACCCAAACTATTTTCCCCTGCAGTTAAATTGCTTATGTTTCTCACATAAATATTTGCTTGGAAGATTTAAGCTATTGCATCAGAGATGCCAGGCCATCCTGAGGATGTGGAATGCTTACTAAAGGCAGCAAAACTGATTGTAGTCCAGTATAGTGTGTTTGCAATGAGAAATGAGAGCTCCAGGTCCCTGTTCAGAGCTCCACCAGAGACTTTTTCACCTCCAGGTTGAAATTCGGGTGTTGTATGATTTAGTGTCTCCATGTAAACATACTCAGCAAAATTACTGTGTATTACACAGATTTGTAAAGTGTCCACTGCCCTTCCAATGAAAGTGCATAATACTGAAAGGAAAAATAATTTTCCATAAAAATATAGTTATAAAACCTTGCATTTCCTCCCCAAATTTAAGAAAAATAGCTGTACTATTAAAGGCAGCCAGAAGATCATGTACAATGTTTATCAACACTTCACCATAACATGTTCCTGCTGATTCATGAATTGTAGTTCAAAGTTGAAAGCAGATGATTTCTAAAGCGTTGTTGTTGTTGTGGGGATATTTTCATGTTTACAAAAATAGGAAGACCAAAGAAGTTATTATACAAAAACCCAGATTTTCCTTTTCCCTTATAATTATGTCTAGTGCCTACAGTAGGCAAAATTCATAGGATCTCTTGATAGCAGAAAAATGACCACATTATTTTGAAAATAATTATGCATGGTGTTTTATACACTTTATAAATAGCAAAATGCCAATGCTTGTATGTCAAGCCAATAATGGAGAACTCTGGTGTGAAAGAATTGACCTGTCATAAGGCAAGAATTAACTGACATACTAAAAAGTTATGAAAACCAGCAGTCATTACTACAAAATCACTGTGTAGAACTTCCCAGGATTTTTAATGAATCCACCAACCTTAGAGAAATGCAAACCAGAAACGATATCTCCCGTGAGGAATGTAGGAGGATCTCAGGGTACTATGCAAATCAGATATATGCTCATTGTAGAAGCATCAGTGCATCTTCTGTGAAAACATCTCCTGCTTAAAAACAAGCCACACATCACACAGACATTTTGGGCAGGAAATTAAATATATGTCCTATGAGAATGTTAAGGCTAACCAGTTAAACTTAGATAAATGCACTTCTCAATCAAACTTTTCCCTGGCTTCCAGAGAAAGTCCTATTTCTTTTGAGAAAAAGTGTTTGGCTAACAAAATAACATTCAAACACACAATTGTAGTTCAGTCATTCAGCTCCTTCCTCATTTGCATACCTTAGTCTTGCAGACCTGGGTCCACTGGTGGGATCCCATACAGCAGTAGCAGAGAGGTAGAAACAGCACATCCTGCTGCTTCCAGCTGCCATTTCCCCTGTCTTTCTGAGCCTGCCAGCACCCATTGGATCATACTCATGCCAGGTGATTAGGTCACTATTTAGCAGCTTGAGGTGTGAGGAGGCTCTGGGGCAGCAGAGCAGCCCAGGGGTCTCCTCTCTCTGCTGCTCAGGCCAGGCCCATGGGCAGCCAGATCACACTGATGGTCCTGGCACGGGTCAGGCTACAAGTTATTGCTACAGGAAAGAGCAGAAGGAACAGAAACTACTGCAATTGTTTACTCCAAAGCATTTTTCAGCAGCAGGGACAGCAATCCCAATCCTTCAGTGTCTTCTCCAGCATCCCAGCTCAGCCTCGTCCCTCCAACCCATCATCCTAAAAGAAAAAAAAAAAAAACAAACCAAACCAAACCAAACCAA
>VWZN01020580.1:158720-181089 GCA_013396955.1 Regulus satrapa | reverse complement strand
CCCAAAATTTAGTAAAACTTTAGTTAAACTGTTAAAGAGCCCAACACATTTGCTAGTTCTTACGAGGAACAAGATATGCATATCTCTGTAAAAAAGACTTTGGTAAATGCATCTGTGGCATCGATACTCACATTAATTTTTGTGCTAGGACAACTGCACAGTCAGTTGTGTGCTTGACTGTCATGATTCACTGGCAGCAGCAGCTGTCCTCTCCCACCAGCACTATTCTGACTCTCCAGCCTGAGTTCCATGAAGCAGGCAAAGGAGTAGAAAGCAGGCACCAGAGCCCCCCTGTTTTAATCTAACAGATGTGTGTGGAAGGATTTTGAACACCTCTTTCCCCATTTTAACCCAAGCTAAGAATAATTAAATCTGCATTATTGTGGAACCTGAACCAACAGTGATAATTCTAATCCACTTAGGTTGCAGTATAAAAATAATCACTGTAATGACTTTAAGGTATTTCCCTACTGTTTAAGGGGAAAAAAATTCATAACTTTAAATAGTTGGTGTAACAGACTCTTAAGGTCTGTTAATAATTTATATTTCATAACAAGAGGAAACTGATAACAGATTGTATGTGGGTCATGAGGGTATGATCTGACTTTGGCAGTCAGGGTTCTGAATGTGAAAATTACACATGACCTTTTGGCTAGGAAAGGATGGCTCGTGGTGGGTGGCAAAGTGAACTGCTAAAGAGCTAGAGAAACAGCCAGTGGTGGTAAAGAGACAATGTCCCCTGAACAACAGTCAAAGCTTAACAGTCTGTATGAGCAAATATTATTTTATGAATGTATTAAAGCAATTCCTTCCTGACACATCAGCGAACTCTGGGAACAGCTGGAACTTGATAGCTTAAAGGATAAAGAAATTTTTTTAAATTTTTTTTTTTTAGCACTGCAGGGTTGACTTAGGATTTTTTTCCCTTTTTGTTTTTTTTTTTTTTTTCTAGAAATGCAAGATATTCATAGCTTTGTTAGAGGGAAAAGAAGAAGAGGAGACTCATTATACTACATGTGAAACTTTAATTTGGGTTAGGGTTAGGGTTAGGGTTAGGGTTAGGGTTAGGGTTAGGGTTAGGGTTAGGGTTAGGGCTGTTGCATAAGCCACCCACCCCTTTTGGTTTTCTATCACTAAGTAATTTATGTTTTTAGTGGACATCCTGCTTGCATTTGTGACTATACCAAAAGAAACCACTATCTTCAAGCACTCATTCAGTCCTGGCAAAGCAAGGTGGTAGGAATGCTAAACCTTGATGTCCAGTTCATAATTGTTCCTAAGCAGTGGGCAACACAGTGCAAGAACACCTAAGCTAGCTTGATATCAGTAGACTTTCCACATACGGAAAGATATTGATGGCAGCACAGAGCATCCTCTCAACAACACTGCAGGCCAGGAAGCTCTCTCAGCAGCAATTCACTGCAACAGGTTTTTCTATAACTATGACCTCCCTGAGATGAAGGATGAGCAGAGGAGGGGGTCACAAAATCCTGAATTCCATGAATACAGAAAAAAAAAGGAAGCCGGATGGATCAAGTGACCTCTGGAATACAAATTTTATAAAATTTTACATCCGTAGCCTTTATTGACTGCACTCAAATAAAGTTAATTGCACTTTTATTGGTTGGCACATTAACCTCAAATATAAATTTAACACAAAGCAATACAGCTTTGTACCTCAGGTCTGTTTCTATGCATATGCACAATTCCAGGAAACAGCCCACCAAATTCCTAATGATATCAGCACAAAGACATCAGGGATACAATTCAGAAATTCAACCTCATATACCAGTAAACTCCTTTATGTCCTGCCCAACCATTACACACAGTAGAGTTTTGAAACACACTTCTTACATAAAGAGAGGTGTTTAAAATTTATCATGTTTAGATCACCATTGTTCAAGAGAGAGCAATGGTCAGTTTTGTTCCTACCATGGGAACATATAGTGCCTATATTGAATTAAATAAACTTGTTGGAAGTTTCTAGTAAAAAGCAACCCGTGACCTAAACCAGCTCAACCATTTAAAGTACAAAATTTTGCCACCTGCAGGGTAATCACTATTAGCAGGACAAAATGCTACAAATGTGCATCAGTTTCACTGGATGGACTTGCCAACTCATTTAATAACTTGTAAGGGAGACCTCACACAAGGCCACCAAGATCAAACCCCTCCCAAAAACATTCAGAGATGTAGTCAAACTCAAGAGCTCCTCTGGGTCAGATTGACTATGCTTCCAGATTCTGGAATGATTCATTGATTCAATGTTTTGATCCCATTTTTGCCCTTCCAATCCTTGTACAGCTCTGATCAGTTCTTGACAGTAGTCCCAAGCATGAATACTTCCCCAGCATCCTTGTCACTCCTGGTCCCAAGGATCCTGCTAGCCAGCCTCTTTCCACAGTCCTGACACTCCCATGCTTTCTTTTCAGCTAGAAAAGCCAGCACTGCTTGCTATACTTCACTGACTCAAAAAGCATGTGCAAAGTTGTTGACTAGACTGAAACAGTAAAATTAATCTGTGCAGCCACTTGAGGTGAACAGTGATGGGAAACAGCAGACAATCATCTAGGAAATATTACAGTTAAATACCAAAAAGTGGTAAGTGGGGTAAAGTACACTGCTTTGGGATGTGGGTCAGGGTCTTCATGGTAACGGTGCATTTGCAGTTTATATCCAGTCAGCCCTAGACAAATGTGCTGTTGCAGACCTGGAGCCTCATTGATGGGTGTGATTACAGCTTAAGCCATGTCACACAAGTCCCTGTTGCCCTCAACTGAAAAATTAACCCTGTTACTGCAAACTGCAAGGGGTCAAACTGCCAGCACTAAAACAGAAAAGCCATTATAAAACACTGAGAGCAGGAAGTGTTTATGAGGTATCTTGGTGAAGAGCTACCTATACTGAAGTTGATTTAACACTGCTCAAAACTTAAAGGTTGGGAAGGAGAAAAAAAAAAAGAAAAATGAAAATCCCACCTTGGATCTGCTTGAAATAAATATTCTCAAGTGGGCCAGCCAATATATTTTGGTTTGTGTGATATTTTATGGAACCTTTCTAAAAATCTGTTTCCAAGACCGTACTAAAATCCCTCATTTGGCAAAACTAAGTTGTTTTTCTTTGAAAATACTGAAACAATGCAGATTTTTCTGAAGATAATTTTTCCTGGTTTTTTTTTTGTTGTTGTTGTTGTTTTTGCTGCTGTTATTTTGGTTATCTGTAAAGGTTTGCCAAATCTACCAGAATTAATTAATACATAATTTTGGTTTAAACCATTTTCTGTTTAACAATATTTTTGATGGAAAAAGCATGCTTGGTTCAACTGTAGATCTTAGCACTTGACAGGTACCCTGCATCCGCATCCCAAGTCAAGGTTTGCAGAGCCCTGAAAAAATAATCTACCCGGAAGCCATGCCAGGATGCTTTTAGCAGCATTCTGAAAAGATGTGGGTTTTATTACATATCAAAGTAGACCAGGAAATAAGAAAACACTGAACTAAGAACTCAGTTCTAGACACAACATAAATAAGATTTGATATTTATTTCATCACCTTCCTCTTATACCCAGCTCCTTGTCTATCCTCTGCCTACATTTTGCTAGATTTTTAATTCAGAGGGCAGTTGAATACCTTCCAAAAGTGCAAAGCTCACAACAGCCATAACTCCAGCCATCATTGCTCAACTGCCTTGCTAATACCTTTTTGGCTAGCTTTAACTCTTGTTCCAACCTTTCTCACCAACTACCAATGCAAATAAGACTGCATCAATTTAAAAAAAATAAAATCCCATATGGCTCATAAACCCTTTGTCACATCACAGAATTTCATTCCAACTCAATGTGGATAAGAATAGTTTATAAAGCAGTCCAGAAACTTGTTTGTTATTTGTATTTTCTGTAGTTTCAATACAAATTGACTTCTCCAACAGTGACAGCTACTACTGGGTCTCTGTGCACTGACTTGGTCAGAATGGCAGCTTCCGTATGAGGTTTCCCAATAATAAATGCAACACAGTGGGTGGCCAGTAGCTTTGGATTCTGTGACCTATAATATTTTCTGTCAAGGCCTATGCTATGAGATAGGTTAGCACTTACTTCCTTTGGTGGCCCTGACATATGTAAAAAATAAGTACAAATCAGCTAAGTCTGACAGCATGAAAAAAAACCAAAAAAACATTAAAAAGCACTGATGATAGATTTCTACCACAACCTGTGAAGTGTGCTGCTGCTTTGAATAACTTGAATAACTATTTCTTTGACTGGAATGGGAAAAAAAGAGACAGTCTGTCTTTTGTTATTTTTGACATTTAATATTGCTTATAATATCACTAGCAACGTGAGGTTATCACACTGAAATTCTCAACCATACTCCAGCTACATTTCTGAACAATATAAAAAGGCAGCTCAGAACATCTGAAGATTTACACAGACAGAAAGGAACTAAAGGGCTGTACTCTTCCTTCGGTGTTCATGTTAGCTGTGTACAGAAATCCCTCATGTATCACCAAGGGCCTTCTAAAAGCCCTGAACAAGTGCAAGAAATTTAGATGCCATATTTCAGAAAATACATAATAGAACTCAGGGAGCCACAAACAGCTGCTGTGCTAAAAACATTTTATCCAGTTCCTTGTGTTTTCCTGATATTTATCTTATTTAGGGTAGCTTGAATAGTTTTGATGTTATCAACTGAAACAATGTAAAATTTCATGACCAATCCAAATGGCTGGGGAAAACTGTAGTTAAAAATGTTCCTAATTTTTTGCATATCCATGCAAATCTCTTATTAGTGTCAAATCAAAAATAGTCTTTGGGGAAGAGGGAAGACTAGTGTAGCAGTCAGATTGTAAGGGAATCCTGGGGTAGGTATTAACTTGTAGCATATTGGTGTACATGATGCAAAGTGCACACATAAGAAGTTATTTTAGTACCATTTATGTGTAATTAACAACTTCTCCAGTGATGATTCAGGGTGTGAGCTTCATTAAGGTCATGCTCTTAACTGCCCTTTGAAGGCAGCTTCTTTCTGTACTGGCTAGTTATGGAATCTATGGGTTCCAATATCTAACCAGGGTATCGAAGTAAGGTTGCTTAAGTTAGGTATTGTGGAGTTCTCATACAGAAACTATAATCACCCTGTCCTTTATGGATGTTCCCTAGACGGCTCGTGCTTTTGCTCCTGTTCTCCCAGTACTGCACCATCTCTGAGACTTTGTGCAACCCTGCACGGGTCAGATTGACATTTCCATCCTTGTTTTACCTAGGTGGAACCGAGTTACTGAGAAGTAAATATTTGCCTGAAATCACCCAGTGGTTCTAGCAAGAGCACTGTCAGAAGGTTGAAGGAGGTGATCCTGCCACTCTACACAGCCCTGGTGAGGCTACAGCTGGATTGTTCAGTTCTGGGCTCCTCAGGATGAGATATGGAGCTCCTGGAGTGGGTCCAGTGGAGGGCTACAAAGATGATTGAGGGACTGGAACATCTCCCTTATGAGGACAGGTTGAGGGAGCTGGGCCTCAAGAAGAGAGGACTGAGAGGGAATATGATCAATGTCTGTCAGTACCTGAAGGAAGGTACCAGAGAAGGGAGCCAGGCTCTGTTCAGCAGTGCCCAGTAACAGGACAAGAGGCAACAGGCAGCTCCATGAGACCTTCTATTAGCCTTTGTCATAGCCATCACCAGGCTGCTTTCTGCACATCTGTTTATGCCTCTTCCTCTTACATGTAAATAAAAACAAATACATGAGGGTATGTCTAGAAGCCAGCCCAGTCTTCAACCCATCTATCAGTCCTGATCTTGGTGAGGGTGTTAATTACAAGCTGCCTGTGGAGTTACATAAAGCCAGAGTAATGAATGTTGTATTTTGAGAAGGAGCTAACAAATTTCTGAGCATTACATGTAATAAATTCTGGTCTATTCTGTTGAAGGTTTTAGACACTGTCAATTAATCCAAGAAACTTCCAACATCAAAACCATAACCAAACCGCATCTTCAAAAATAGTCAATTCCAGAGAGCAATTAAGCACTTAAATGTGAGGCTGCAGATAAAATCCATCTTCTTGAGGTAGAACTTGAGAGCACTGGACTGTGCATGGCACAGTGTGGCACTGCCCATATTCAAACAACCAGAAATAACCTAAACTGTCAATGACAGGGCTGATCAAGTTTGACTCAGCATCATCCTATCTGCACTTCTGTGACTTTCAACCATCTTCTAGGTCTGGCAGGAAAAAACAATGTTTACCTGCAAATTTTTTTTGTAGGTATATCACGTACTTTTCTCATTAAGGTAGCAATAATGCTAAGCTGACATGTCTGTTCACAAAATTCTGTTTTCACTCTCCAAATGACTGTTTTTCTTCTAATTCTTATCTTTCTTATACAGGAATGAAAACCAGAAGGATCTTTTTTCATTCACTGATAGGTCTTTTTTTTTCTGGAAATCATCATATACAGGGTAAGGCTATATAATATAAGGGACTGTTCTACTGAATAAGACTTTTTGGCAGTATTTTTTCTTTAGCTTATTTTAGAATACATGAAATTTTGAATACATCTGAATTATTAGGGAATTCTGACATCCATACACAGGTAATTTTTCACACAAAACTGTGAAACAGAGCTTATAAAACACCTGAAATATAATTCAGTTTTAATATAGGCTGGTGTCTAAAACTAAAGCAGAAATCCCAGACAGACAACAATTATGACAAAATAATGTTTGCAGAAGTTGTACTGTCTTCACAGAGATATCCATGACTAACATTTTATTTGTCCTTCCATGAGTTAAAACAAAAGAATTCTGAGCTGCTTATCTCTTGTTCTGTGCACACTTTGCATAAAGAAGAGAGAGAGCTACCACACAGAATGGACGGCAAGGTCTTCTTTGTAATCCAGAGCACTGATCCAGAGCACTGATTGCTACAGTCTATGGTTGTCTTCTCATTTTCCTTGTGTTCACTTGATGCTCAAAGACATTTCACTTTGATGGAAGTTTTCGTTTAATCAGGTTTTCACTCTCTGCATGAATGCATACCAATGTAGCTAAAATATATGTCCAACAATTTAGGTTGGTCTTTGATTTGCATGACCCTCCTGTTTTAAATCATCCACATGTATTCTTATTTAACATGGCTCTCACCAAAATTCCATGTTAAGAGTAATCCTACAAAAAGCAATAGAAAAAAAAAAAAATAAATGGGCAGGCAATTGGGAAAAGAAGATTTACGGCCATATAAAGTGAATCAGTAATTAGAAGCAAAGCTCAGCAAATAATTTAACCCCCACAAATAAATGTCTGTAAATTATTAGCTATCCTAATTCAAATCCTGAGTATTATTCATGTTATAAACAAAAAGCTTCTACTGTAGTGTAACATTCTCCTTATCACCCAGCTATAGTGTTTGCCCAACCCAAAATAATCCATTTGGTGGGTTTGTATTGGCAATCATTCCTTGTTGATACCTTTGTTCACCTCTTGAAGACACTATGAAGTCTCTTCTCCTCCTTCTTTTTAGGTCAGGCAAATTCTGAAAAACACAGTACAAATCCATGACATCACCGAGACTTTTAGTATCTCTCAGTAAATAATTACACTTTGTCAGCTGTTGATCGTGTAAACAGAAATGACACAGACATATGGGAAAAGGTGTATCTTCAAGGGAAGCACCCAAGATTTGTAATCATTCAACACAGATCTTGTGTTCTCACTCATCACACCTGCCAATTAACAAACTTAAAAGTTACTGGCACAGTTGAAGGAGGGAGAAGGGATAGTACCACAGAAAAGATAAATAATGGAAAGGAGAAGAATTTTTTGTGAGATTTCATAAAGCGATATCATATCACATCACATTTAAATTATTTTCTTATCTATTCTAAATTATAGGGCTAAATGAGAATGTAATTGCTTTTGAAAGAAAATGGCATTTCATGTTGCACATTATATATATAAAAACAATACATTTACATTTCAAGTTAAATACAGGACTCTGAACCATTTTGGGAATCTGAGCAACAAACTTCCCTAAGCTCATGTGTAAATCTAAACAGCTCTTACAAATGCCTTTAATGCATGATTCAGACACCCTAAACTTTTTGATGGGCAATACCCATGCAAAAAAAGGCATCTATAATGATTTAAATTATCTTTATTAAAACCTAGTTATGTTTATCAGAATAGACATAATCATATGTCTAGAAAAGCTGTGGATGCCCCAAGTCTGAAATTGCTCTAAGTCAAGTTGGATGGGGCTCTGGTTAATGAAACTGTCCCTGTCCATAGCAGAAGGATTGGAAATAGATGATCTTTAAGGTCTCCTCAGACTCAGATCATTGTATGACTCCATGATTCTCATTAAGCACTATCATCACTTACCCATTATTAAATAAATACAGAGAAAAATTAAAACAATGCATGTTTTAAATTATATCCAGGTTTATATCATAGCTCAAGACTTGATGTCTGATGTGTTCTGATCATAGGAATATAATCTTTCACCCAAATGTTAGGTGTTGAATTTGGAACTGCCTCTCACCTGTCTTCACCTGCTTGATGATATCCCAATGAAGATGTGGATTTTCTGTTATGTGATTTCATCTCTTCATGAACATACAACATACCATATGACTTACTATCAGTAAGTTTTAAGTTTCAAACATTTTTGTTTTCCTATTTTAGACAGTAAAACCTGTACAAAGCCCATACATTTTCCTTGATTTGTTTCTTTCAGGTCATTTGCTCCATACAAACTGTGTTGGGGGATTATTTAGCTCTTAATTCAAAACTAAATTTAACACCTGTACTGCTTCATTCCAATGAAAATATTTTTGTCAGTTTTCTCTTTGCTGACTCCGTTCATGGCCCAGTCAAAAAATCTGGTTTCTTTGTTCTTCTGTTAGAAGGGTGCTTCTTGAAAATACCAATTAATACCATTCATTATCAACAGTAAAGTGGTCAGATTTATTTTCTTCTAAGCCAAAAATTAGACAGATAAATAAATGAGGGGTTCTAAAATACAGAAATTCAACAGCAAAACTGAAATTTCAGAAATGAAACATATTTTGAAATTCAGAATATGTACCTAGAATGTAAAATCCCAAGTCACCAGCATCTGACTAAATATAAAAGCATAAAAGCTTTGATAAAGAAGAAACAAAAGGGATTATTTAAAAGAAATTATCATTTTATTGACTAGGAGAGACTGGGATGGGATGGGATGGGATGGGATGGGATGGGATGGGATGGGATGGGATGGCATGGGATGGGATGGCATGGGATGGGATGGGATGGGATGGCATGGGTCCAGTTGGAGGGGGTTCATAGCAATAATTTAGTCCAACTGTGATGCTACTTCAGGGCTAATAGTAAAATCATGTTATTAACGGCATAGTCCAAATGCCTTTTTAACAGACAGGCTCCTCTCTAGGAAGGTGGTTGCAGTGTTTTCCCACCCTTGCTGTAATGAAATGCCTCCTAATGTTAAGTCTGAACCTCCCCTGATGTAGCTTTGAACCAATTCCACACATCCTGTCACTGAATACCAGAAGAGCTCTGCACATCCCTCACTGGTCACTTTCCCCAGGAAGCTCTAAAGGGATTGAGATCTCCTCTCATTCACCTTCCCTCCAAACTAGACAAAAAACATTGTTAGCCACTCCCTACACTCCCTACAGGCCCCTCCTTCCAGCCCTTTCACCACCAGCTTTGTTGTCCTCTGGAGATGCATTCAAGCCCCTTCACGTCCTTCTTAATTGGTCCAGAACTGCACCCAGTGCTGAAGGTGAGGCTGCCCCAGCTCTGAACACAGCAGGACAATCATCTCTTTTGACCAGCTGGCGATGCTGGGTTTGGTGATCCCGGGATGGGCTTTGGCCTCCTGGCTGCTGGGCACTGCTGACTCACATGGAGCCTGCTGTCACCCAGCAGCCCCAGATCCCTTTCTGCAGGGCTGCTCTCCAGCCACTCCTCCCTCAGCCTAAACTTGTGCTCTGTGTTACTCCATACCAGGTGCAGAATCTGGCATTTTTTGTAGTTAAGTGGCATGCCATTAATGATTCCATAGTGCTCCAGTCTTTTTAGATCCCTCCACAAGGTTTCTCATTCCTTGAAAGAGTCAACAATATCTCACAGTTTGGTATCATCAGTAAATTTGCTAATTGTGCATTCAGTTGAGATCACAATAAAAGTAAGGAACAAAACTACCTCTAGAACTGAGCTCTGAGGAGCACTGCTGGTCACTAGTCACCATCTCAGTGTATACTGCAACCCTTTAAGCTCTTCTCCACAGCTGGTTCCCTACCCAGAGCACCATGTACGTGCCTGTTTTACATCCAGACAACCTGCACAGGAGGATTCTATGAGGGACAGTATCAAAAGTTTTAGTAAAATCTAGAAAAACTACACCTTCCTTCACTCACTTGAAAGGTGATCTTATCACAGAAGGACATCAAACGAGTTAGACATTTTGTCCTCAGCTGTACAGCCAAGAGCTGTTTTTGAAATTTGAATTTATTTTATTTCAGGGGTACAGAAAGTATACAACCATAGTTGTCCTTGAGTGCTTCTGGTGTAGTACTAAAACCCAAACTGAACAAAAAGCAGAAGTCAGGGGTAAATATAAGTAGTTCACTAGACCAGCAGCTCAGTTTGATTTCTTCTTTGTGGTTCCCATGGCAATAGCACTACAGTACTATCATGATGCAAACAGTGTTATTGGACATAGTCCAGTGGCACATCTGATTAATGCATGTCCTCTGAGCATGTATCTGAAACTGATTTTATAGAAATGACAATTCCTCCATTTTTCCTACTAGTTTGATAACTGGCTAATCAACTACTGTGATAACACTGTGTCTCATTTCCCCTGTTAACCTGTCTGGTTTAAATTTCCAGTCAGTTAAACTAAAGAGTTTTTAATATCTAATATTTCTTCCCTGTGATGGCACCTACCTCCAAGAATCAAGTCCCTTCTCATTAATTTCTGCACTAATGGAACCTGGATGGTGACAAAAGGCCCTTTAGACTGAAGCCAGGTGATTCTGTGTGGAGTTCAAAGGAGTTCTGCTCTTCAAACAAAACAAAAAATTTCCTTAGGTGAGGGCAGGTGATCTACAAAAAATATAGGAGCCATTTATGTGATCTGTAGATCAGCACCAAGCCTAACAAGAGAATGATAAAGTAAACTTTCAGAGAGGTTTTGACTCTCTACCCCTTTCTGCCAGAATAAGCCCTTTATTACCTAAGTTCAGGAAGATTAGTGTGGACTGGGCCCCTCCTTATATACTCATTCTCCATGGGTACAAGGACAGACAAGCATCTTTTGTTTTACGCTAGCTGGCAGCACCACTCATCCCCCAGGCACAGTTCATGGGTATCCTTCTCCCCCTTGTAAATAACCACTTCTGAGGGCAGAAAGGAGTCATTCTCCATAATTAAGACCTAATTCAATACCCACTGAAATCAATGGAAGATTTTCCACTGACTTCAGTGTGCTTCTGCCTGAGCCCTGTAACCAACAATCATCTGGTGACATTTGTGTTATATTAACCCAGCCTTTAGGAAGTGTATTGAGGTCTTCAACTTGCTTCACAGAAGCCACCAAACAGTAATAATTTTCAGATAGTGTCAACCTGACCCAGATTTGAACTGGCAATCTGGAGCTAGAAAGCACTATAATCCATTACTAGCCCTGTGAACCATCTGGTCACAAAATCTTGAGCAACTTAGATGGTACTGAGTCACCAAGTAGCTTACTGAGACATGTGTGGTAAAAAACAGAATTTATCTATGGGTGTACATGTACTTATTTAAAAATAATTAAGATTTTTTTCTCATCACCATAAATACTAATAAAAGACACAGATTTTCCATTCATTAGTACGCAATAAAATAATTGTTTTACAAGTTTTGCATTGGAATGACAACTAGTATGAAAAACACAAGGACCTAGGGTAGAATCCCAAAAAGGTTGCCATGACCTTCTAGTCAGGCACATGGATATTTTTGCAAGAATCTCTAGCACTTCCTGTGGGTGTTTCTTTTGAGTACATAAATGCTTAGTCAGATACATTCTTTTTTATGGTTTTGCAAGGAATTTATTTCACTTTTGCAAGCTTTCCCTCCAAGAATTGAGCTTGCTACTTACACACAGAATATATTAATTTCTCCACCACCATCTCGTGTTTATATTTCACAGAAAAGATGAGGGATGCAGTTTTCCTATGTTTTCTATTTTAACCACTTGAATGTATTTAAGTAAAATGATTGTCAAAGGCTATGAGGTTAAGTGATGCCATTTTAAACCCATTTTTCAGATGTATAAGTGACTAAAGGATGGAAACCAGTGAAAATTAAGATCTGGAGGGAGCTTTGTACATTTTGGACCACAAGTTTGTTCATTAAAGTTTGTTTTTCAGACAAAAAGTATTTAGTCTTGAGATATCAACAAGAAATATATTTATATGATTCAATGTATATCATTTACTATTTTAATAATCTTCCTGGTCTCAAAGCCACATTTCATTTAAACTATATTTTACAGTAGCAGTGAGGGTCAATTTACAGAAGAAAACTTATTAATGAAGTAATAGATGTATGAATATAAATTCACCACAAGAAACTCAGACTAGAAAAGCACAGAAAAAGCAGAATATTTTCTGAAGTCTTGTATTTAAACTGGCTTACAAACTTATTTTGCTGGTGTTTTATTGCCAATTTAAAATTAAAGACTGATGCTTCTTGGTTTTTGCCTAGTTTATGAATAGGTACCTGCATATTTTGCTACAAAATACTTTTTTTTTTTTTTTTAAAGCATGAGAATTTGCATCTCATATAAAAGAAGAATCTAACATTTGTCCAAGGTCTTCTTGAGTTCTTCACACTAATGTCACAGTACACTGCATGTAGGTTATCCACAAGTACATAAGAATAAATTTTCTTCTGTACCTGACCTACAATATACTTCAGGTGCTAATACACTAATCTTTCTATTCATTGTTCTAGGAAAAAGAAAGGAGAGTTAGGAAATAAATCTCTTTATTTACCCCCTTACCTTTTATAAGTTCTACTTGTGGCTTATCAAAGGTATTTGATGCTCATATGCTTTATTCTGCAAGTACTATTCACAGCACCTTTCTACATTCATTTGTTATCCATCTGCTGATGACAGAAAGATCCACTACTACCAAGTAATGCAAAATCTGTAGAGAGAAAAGAAACAACCCTGTGACTTTAATAAATGATGGCAGAAGAAAACATTTTTACTGACAAGTCACTCTTGACTTACTGAAGGAAAGAAGCAGCCACAAACTCAGATGGATTCAGCCTCTGACTTAGGTGGCAGAAGGGTTACAACTTGGTGTTACACCACAAATACCTGTCCATAAAAATCAAAAAGTATTTCTGTGTGAGAAAAGATTTAAAGACACCTTGATCTCAAAAATAGGCCATCACTAGAATGTTTATCTGCTTCCTTGTCAGATCTTGTTTATAATATTGTTTCAAATATTATTTGAAAACATACATAGTCATGGTGAAATTACCGAGTCACCAAATACAATATCCATACATTGGGATAAGATACATGTGAAAAAGAAAAAAAATCTATACTTTTAGATAACTGCTGAATTGAAAATTATACTTCAGTGTTCTAAGAGAGCCATATATTTGGAGCCTCCTAGATCAGTAATATGCTTCAATTAACATTTTTCTGTTTAATTCTGTGATTAGATTTGGTAAGATATTACATAGCATCCCTATACATTGCAGCTTTAAAATTCTTCTGAAAGACAAGAGAGGAGAAAATTAATATCCTACTCTTCTTAAGGTTTCTAATTGTTCTAGTAGATGCATAGAAATTGCAATGCAGCATTGCGCAAGAACCAAGTTATTTTTCACTATCGCTGTAGTATTTGTTTTATCTCCATTTTTATTACAAAGGCAAGAATAATGCACTTTTTAGTGTAAGGCGAGGATAAGAATTATTCAAAGATAGAACATTTGTGTTCTATAGATCAGTAAATGCTTTATAAATAGTAATGAATTATGTTTTACATCTCTACTGACTTTTTTTCCCTATTGTACAGCAAAGAGGAAGAACAACCTGGGATGTCTCACTAAAGGTCACCTCACCCACCCATTGGCATTTCAAATCAATGCCCTAGCTAGAAATAAAGGCCCTAGGTAACCTGATTCCTAGTTATAAATGCTAATCACTAGGCAATACTCTGCCAGAAGATTCAGAAAGCCAGGGAGAGACATGAGTTTAGCAGAAATGTCACGTGCTAAGGCTTGACTTTTGTGGCATTGCTGTGTCAATCAGTTGCACCCCTGAAGTTACACTACCTGGACCCGCAGCCTGGAAGAGAGCAGCACAGCTCATTTGGTGTGCTTTGGTAGAGGAAGACAGCTTTGCCACTTTGGTACCAAGCATCTTTTCTCTTGTAGCTCTCTTTATGTTCATAACACCTTTTTGATTGTGGTGGGTTGGCCTTGGCTGGCCTCCCAGTACTCATCAAGCCACTCTATCACTCCCCTCAACAGGCTCAGCTTCACTCATAACTCTCCTACATCCTCCACCAAGGAAGGATGGAGAATGAGAGTTGTGGTCAGTTCATAACACTCACCTCTGAGGTCCTTCCTCCTTGCACTCCTCCCCTGCTCCAGTGTAGGGTCTTTCCCATTGGATGCAGTTCTTCATGAACATTTTCAATAAAGGTCCTTCGCAATCGCTGCAGTTCCTCAAGAACTGTGCCAGCGTGGGTGGATAATCCTTCAGGAATGGATTGCCCCAGTGTAGGCTCCCCATGGGACACAGATTCAGACAGGAAACCTGTTGCTGTGTGACCTCCTCCTCACAGACTGCAGATCCTGCCAAGAGCCTACTCCAGTGCAGACTCTCCATGGGCTGTGGCTTCTCTCTGGGCACACCCATCTGCTGTGGCATGGGGTCTTCCAAAGGCCACAGGTGGGTATCTGTTTCACCCCAGACTTCCCATGGGCTGTCTGTAAAGGCCCCTGTTCATTAATGACTCCTGAACTTCTTCGATTGCTATCAACTGTTAAGAATTTTTATATCCTTCAGATACCTCCACCCACAAATAAAAGTTAGGTATGAAGAACGGAAGAATATTCTGTATCTTTTTTTTAAGATGCCATCCCCATATCAATAACTCCTGTCTATCTAAATAGATACAGAGAATCATGCAGGACAGGCTTTGACGGGCCACAATTAAGCACGTAGTATAGCAGTTCAATATACATCTATACAAGGGACTGCCAACAGTCCAATTTAAGAATCATCCAGACACAAACCTGTTCACACAAAAGCTCCAGGTGAGCACATTGTTTTAGTAACAATTAGCCAAATTAAAAAATAAATTTAAAAAGCCATCCTGAGATCTGCAGAGTGCTCATTTTGAACCCATTTAATTATTCTTCATAGGTTTCCTCCTCAATCTTTGTCTCCTGAGCTACTGCGAATGCTTACCATGATGAAAACCTAGATTGCTCTGAAGTATGTTTGACTTTTGACACTGACAATGACATTGTTCTATTGCAAAAAAAACCCCCAAAAAACAAAAATAAAAACAAACACAGCCAGAAAAGAAAAGAGGGGAGAGAGAACAAAGGCTTCCTCATGATGCCAGTCTTTATGAACTTTCAGATATAAGTCTGAATAATTTATGCAAATGTCAATGGAGTTAACTGATTCTGAATTCTGGTACAAGGATCTCTATGTATCTTAAAGAGCTGAGTTTTCCTCTGAGATAAAGCTGAGCTCAAAGCTCAGACAGAACTCAAAATTGGACTGGAGAGCAGATACTATCCCTGCAAAACTCACTGCAGATGCTACTGAACAAGAAAGCAGGATACCTGAGCAAACCCAGAAGGACTGGTGTGTGGTGAAATTCTAACTGGGTCACTGTAAACTCCATTCTGCATCCCCATCTAATGTTGGCAAGTAAGAGAGAAGGCTGAAAAATTGGAAAAGTTTCTGATTAGAGGTTAGATGATCACAGTGGCCCTCTCTGACTTTAATCTTTGACTCTATGAATAAACAATGAGAGTATTTAGAGTGCAGAGGGAAACAGGGAAACCTTACCAGCAGGTGCTCAGTTGGGCTCCCAATAATATTCACTGCTGGATACCCTTGCTGGTTGGGGTCCACTGTTAATTGGATGGTGCTGAGAACAGAAGGCTGGGCAAGAAATGATCACATTTCCCTGGGAAGCCTGCGGAGGTCTATCACCCATTGCAACTGGGGCACCAGGAAACTTTCAGCAAAGTTGGCAGCCAGGGTTCTCTGTTGACAGCTTTTGTGTTTGGAAAGATTGGTTGAGATAGGAAAGTGTGTTTTTTTGGGTCTGAGGGAGAAAGGTGAATGGTACTTCAGGGAAAGCTGTGACAAATTTATTTTGCTGCTGATGTTTATTATGCTTGTGGTTGCAGTATGTGCTCCAATTTATTATGATGCACATAAGATGAAGTAAACTGCATAGCTATACAATTATTAGGCAAAGGTCATTGCACTGGGGTTGACTTTTAGGATCTATAAACACTGAAATGTAAACCCACGTAAGTGTTCGCTTATCTTCACAGTGATCTCTGCTCTTGATGAATTGAAAAAAAATCATTTATATAAAGTTACAGCTCACTTGGAAATCCAGTCTTTGTGCTGCAATCACAGTAGTGGTGAAAGAAATATGTAGTGAGAGGGAAAGCTCCTTCTTTCAAAATGTTGCCTCCATTTGCATGTACTTTTAAAATTATTTTACAGTATATCTTTAAGCAGATAGTATTGGTATGGGATTTCCCCATGTCATTTACTTGTTAAAGGCTGACATTTTATCGGGAAAATAAAAGAAAAAGAGGAGGGTTAAGACAAAAATGAACATATTAAATGAGTGTATTAAATATCTTTTGGTGTAAGACTGCAGCCAGATTGACTGTCTGAGCAACTGATTTTCAAAAATCTGTTTTTTTGAAATAAATCTGTTTTTTTTCCAAAAAAGCCTCCTGTGGTATTGACCTAAGCATCCTCTGAACTAGGTTATGTACAATATGTAGAAAAAGAGCAGCATCTGCTTAGTTTTCATATCATTCTTCATCAAAATAATTTAAAAAGCTATTCCCCAGGATTAAAGTGTTTATTACAAATAACAGTATTAATGAGCAAGATACATTTTGCTTGTCATCATCATTGTAACAAAATGAGGTGAAACACTTCCCTTTGATTCCATCAAAGCCTTTTCTTAATGTCATCTTAGCCACTTTATCTTGGATTCACATATCACACTGGCTGAGGTTTAGCTTTCACAGCTAAGCATTGTAATACCTTTGTGAGCTTGTCTATAAACAAATGACTGGGCACCTTCAGTTGCCAAGGTCAACTTTATGATTGATGAGCATGAAAATCCTCCCAGAAAATGTGTTATCTGATTTTGGAACTGAACATTAAAGGATGACTGTATACAAAGTGCTAACAGAAAAGGAACAGAATTCACACTGCCATCAGAGTATTGCTGGTTGCTTTTGTCACAGATTTTTTTCTTCTTTAACTCACCAACTCAGTCAGGGGGAATTTTCTGTGTGAAAATTAGGTAGATCCAGTACAGCACAAACTTAAGTAGCTTTATCTTGAGGATTACCCCATAGCCTGTTTCCCACAGATGTGTTGAATTTCAGGTTTGACTTTTATTAAGCAATACATCACTTATAAGTTCCAATTTATTAAGAAGAAATACATCAAAATATAATAAAATAAAGTCATAGCTAACAACTATGTGATTACTCAGCTCCTTACTGCAGGGATACTTGATTTTATATATATGTAATCATAGGTAGAGCTAGTCAACTCTGCCAAAAAATGCCAGCGTATTGAAATTGCAACTTTTCACAGAATTACAGATGAAACTTTCATTGAGAAAGGTTTCTTTGCTCCAGAACAGAATCTCTGATCAAAATGAGAGAGTGAGAGAGGCAGACAGACAGAGACAGAGGACAGGAAAGAGAATAGCCTTGTGCTTGTAACAGCCACAGAAATGGAAGTCCCCTTAAAAAGACCAGTGTCAAGAGTCTGGTTCTCTTGCAGTCCAGGCTCCTCACTGGAGAACTCCAATCTCATATCTTCTCTCTCACCTTCAAATAGTTGTGGCTTTATCTTGTGAAATAAGAAAAGTTTTGAAGTTTCGCCTAACAGCAAAGCTGTTTCCAGCTCTCTGAATGTGAATTGAATCTTATTGTTTCCATAGCATTTTGTAAAGAAAGAGTTGTAAAGTTAATAGACAATATACCAGCAAGGAGTTCAACTAAAAATAGCCTTATTTCTGCAATTAGGTACACAGTTATTTAAATAGTTATTAAAGTAGTTGTCAGATAATGATCTATCACATCCATTGATTCTTCAATACATACCTCTTGTGCCCAGTTTTCTGTGAAGAGAAGTGTTATAAGTCTTATGTTTGTTATTTGGCCAACATTAATTTACACACAAAAAATGAGCTAATTAAGAAGAAAACTCATACTATTAAGATGTGTTATTCTCATGACTGATAACAGAATTAAGGCAAATTTTCCTTTTTATTCATTAGGCTACATCTAGAAAATATGTGGCAACTCTCTGAATTCATGTCTTCATAAAAATTGCTTTCTTCATTACATATTTTAATTATTTTAATATAAAGCTTAATTCTATACTTTAGTATAAGGGAATTTAGAAAAGATTATTTTTCTTTTTCAAACTTACCGGGAGTTTTCTGCTAATAGAACAATAGAAGCTAACAAAGCATATTACTCAGCAGGCATGGGTTCTTAGGATTAAAATATTCAAAAAATATCAAAAGGGAAAAAAAGGAAACTGATACCATATTGACACAAAACTCCCTTTCTCTTTGATTCACATAATCTCCTGGTATACCACTATCATTGCCTTTCACTGTACAGTAAGTAAATTATAACTTATGCTATTATTAAAAATTATTGAGTTAGAAGAGACTCATCAAGATGACTGAGTCCAGCTTCTTACAGAAAAGGACAAGGCACATCAAAGAAAAGCAGAAATATGCTTTGACCAGAAAACTAGGAGAGGTAGGGGGTAAGACTGAGACTGTGGGTGGCAGCAATTCATTTTCTCTTCCTATTCCTACTTAAAATTAAACCAGTTAATAAAATAGCTCTAACTTCAGAAACTCATCTCTGCATTGAAGACCAGATGTTCATAGTGTGTCTCAGGCATGTCTCTAACTTTTCCCTCCTTGCTCTACCAAATTTATGACTGGGCTTAATGCACCCATCTAGATACAAACAATGTTTCTCTTTTATCCTGTTGACATGGTGAAGACAGACAGTCTTAATTTGTTTCATTGCCTTGAATAATTAACAATGCTGGTACAATTTCCAAAAGCATCTTTCAAAACAAAACTATATTTTCTGTGTTGGTGCAATTACTAGCCATCAATGAAGAATCTATAGAAAAACTATATAAAATATTTAAATTGGAATTAGAATTAAAAGAGCAGGCTAGGTACATATTTAGGCTTCTGCTTCAATAATTTATAATAATTGCAGTAATGTAACAGGGGAGCTGCTATGGGAAACATAGCTGTAGAATTACTGCTAGAAAGTAAGAGTTTATATAATAAATACGTTTCTTAAATACAAATGAAGCAAAAGAAATTGTAAATGCTTTTTATAGTTTCATTGCAAGCCATGAGACTGAAATCAGATGGTGCAACTGAAAGATGGTGACTGTGTTTCCTTTCAGAGAAATATCGTTTATCTTATGGTTTTCTCTGCAGGCAGAGAAAACCCACCTGCACTCTGTGACACTGCCCAAAATGTTCCCACCATCACTGCACCACAGCAGAGTCACCCACACAGCCCCAGAGCTGCAGACAGAGCCGTGGGCAAGAGCTGTGGCTGCCTCCCTCCTCCTGCAGGGAATTGCCACTGCAGGAAAGGAGATCATCCAGAGAGAAGGGAAGAAAGAAGGAAAGATGTGATGATGGAGTAGGTGTGAAAAGACAGTGAAAAAAAAGCAAAGGCAAAAAACCAGAGTTTAGCTCTTTTACTTAGTTTTTAAAAAGGACAAAAACAAGAGCAAAGTGGAATTATCTTTCTCTTTTCTCCATCAGACAGAACATCAGGCAGAAAACACAACTGTTCTGGGATGATACAAACTTTCTGGGCAAACAAGACATGACAGGTCGCTCAACTCTGAATGTGTCTTCACTGAAAAAGCTCTGGTTTTTATCTCATGCAATGAATCCAGGCTAGTTGTCTTGAGGTAAAAGCTTAACAATGGTATAGTACAGTAGTTTTACATTCAAATGGTATCCAAATCACACATGGAGCTACAGTATAACTAAATTGTCCCTGAGCTCGTCCTCAGATGGTGTCATATGGAAGCAGTGCACCTATCACAGGGATAGAATGCATTACACAGGGATGTGAGGGAAAGCTGTACTTAGGCTGTATTTTGCATCAAATTCATCAAAATCCACTTGCTCATCCGGGAGGAGGGAGTGAGAACTTGGGGAGGAGCATCATCAGCTGTCAGCAGCCAGTAAATTCAGTGAGATACACAGCACTGAAGACTGGATCATCTTTATCCAGACTCTCACTTTCATCACCAGAGTAACTATTTAAATAAAAAGAGACAGTTTTTAAACAAAGAAAAGTAGTTAGTAGAGCAAAAAGCCATCATCAGCTCATTCTTAGTCTGCAGTGTGTGATGGGCTGTTCTGAGAACAGACCCCAAAAAGAAAGTCTGTAGACCCAAGGCAAAGAAAGCAGAGGGAAGCAAGAAAAAGCACTCTCTTAAGCATCCTGGATTCAACCCAGCTTGAAGTGACTGTGAGACAATATCAGGACACAGATTAAGCTGGGAAAATGGAGTGTTGGTTTTGCTTTGGGAGCTTATACTCAGAATTTCTGTTTGGGACTGAAAAAGTACTTGACTCAATTGGGTTTAAAATCACAGAATCGTTTAGGTTAAGGTAAAGTTAACAATCTCTACTATCATCAAGTCTAACTAACCCAGCAAAAACCCACATTTAGTGCCAAATCCACCACTAAACTATATCCCTAAATGTTATATCTACATGTCTTTTACATGTCTCTGGGTACAGCAACTCCTCCACTTCTCTGGGCGGACTGTTTTGGCACTTAACACTTTTGGTGAAAAAAATTTTCCGGTGTCCAACTTAAATCTCCCCTGGTGCAACTTGAAGCCCTTTCCCCTTGTTCTGTTGCCTTGGAGAGGAGACCAACCCTTACCTTGCTATGGCCACATTTCAGGTAGTTGAAGAGTGATAGGGTCTCTGCCGAGCCTCCTTTTCTCCAGGCTAAGGAATCTCAGCTGCCCCAGCTGCTCCTCAAGATTTGTGTTCCAAACCCTTCCAAGGAAATAAAGTTTACCTGGTTTATACATCTTAGTTGCACCTCCCCTCAGTAGCCTGTGAGTTGTTTTGCCTACTTAAGCCACCTCTAACACATGTTGGAAGTATCAAGGTTGTAAATTCCAGCAAATATCACAGAAGCACACGGCTAGGTGGAGAAGAGAGACACAAGACTGTGTCCCCACAACAGGCACTGGTGGGAGCTTGGTACCATTTGGACACCAAATCAGTCTCCTTTTGACTCTCAGGAGCTCTCAGGAGTGCTCCAGCCACAACAAAGATATCCAACAAGGCAAAACCAAACAGAGCACCATGGAAAACCAAGCTACATATTTTTTGCTATTCCTAAAGTGTGGTTGTTTTCCCCAGAAAGTCCTTTCAAGCCTTAGAGCTGGCAGTCCTCCTGTCATGTAAACCTAATGAAACACCTTGCAAATTCTACAGGCCATAGTAATTTATTTTCTCCAGTTGGTTGTTCCAGAGCCAGAATTGAACTTAAATGCACACATTTCAAAGTTTCACATTTCAAAGTTTCACATTAGAAGCCTAATCTATACATATTTACACAAAACATAATTACTTCCACAGCCCCAAGGGTTGTATACTCTATAAACTTAGTTGCAGTAATTATTTCTATTAAGAACATATCTTCACTTCCAGAAATAGACTAGAAATAACTCAGGTTCTGTTCAAAACTTTCTAGCATCTAGAAACAGATTCATGACCCTAAAGCAAAAAAGAAAATAAAAGCAGAAATACATAAATAAAAATCCTTACATTTTCAGAGATTAGTTTAAATGACATTACATCTGTAATTCTCCAAGAACTTCAGCAGTGTTTCTCCCAAGCAATAGTGGCTGCATTTTAAAGTACTATACTTTTTCCAAAATACAGCTTAAGCAAGAAATTTGATGCGAAAATACAAGTTTATAGTATCTTACCTGGACCTATTAAGGGCAAGCAATAGAAAAAAA